>WNWK01001639.1:0-261564 GCA_009830355.1 Cherax destructor | reverse complement strand
CATTCTGTATGATCAAGCTCAATTCACCATTTATAAATTCGAGGGAATTTTCAACAAGAAAAGCACCTTCATTGTCCACATTAACTTCATTCCCACTTTTCAGCCCACATTAATTTATCCAAATCCTCCTGGAGTTCACTGTTATCCTCCTCAGAATGAATTATACGGCCTATTTTTGTATCATCAGCAAATTTATCATGTCACTTGCAATTCCTTCATCAAGGCTCATTAATGTAAATTATGAAAAACAATGGCCCAAAACTGATCCTGTGGAACCCCACTAGTGACAAATCCCCATTCAGATTTGACCCCATTAATGGAAACTCTCTGCTTTCTATTGGTCATGCCTCTATCCATGCTAGAACTTTACCTCCTATACCATGAGCTGCCACCTTTCTTAAGAGTCTCTTGTGAGGTACTTATCGAAGGCCTTACTGAAATCCAAGTAACTATATCATATTCTTTATCACTGTCTACTGCCTCAAATGTTTTATTGAAAACGTCAGTAAATTTATCCAATTTAAATCCGTTATTTCTCGTTCTTACTTGGTTCGATATCCTCAGTATTTTATTAATATCTCCTTTGTTTATGCCCATCATCCACTTGTACACCTCGATGATATCTCCCTCATTCTACGTCTCTCCAGAGAGTGGAGATTCAATGCTCTAAGTCTATCTTCATACGGGAGATTTCTTATACTGTAAATCATTTTAGTCATTCTTCTTTGTATGTTCTCCAATGAATCTATATCCATCCTGTAGTAAGGAGACCAAAACTGAGCTGCATAATCCAAATGAGGTCTCACTAGTGATGTATAGAGCTGTAAAATAACTTTTGGACATCTGTTGCTTATACTTCTTGAAATAAATCCTAGTAATCTGTTAGCCTTATTGCGCACACTTAGGCACTGTTGTCTTGGCTTTAGATTTCTGCTTACCATGACTCCCAAGTCTTTTTCACATTCTGTATGATCAAGCTCAACTTCACCTAGTTTATAAATTCGAGGGATATTTTCATTACCAACGACAAGCACCTTACACTTGTCCACATTGAACTTCATCTGCCACTTTTCAGACCAAGACATTAATTTATCCAAATCCTCCTGGAGTTCACTGTTATCCTCCTCAGAATGAATTATACGGCCTATTTTTGTATCATCAGCAAATTTACTCATGTCACTTGCAATTCCTTCATCAAGGTCATTAATGTAAATTATGAACAACAATGGGCCCAAAACTGATCCTTGTGGAACGCCACTAGTGACAAATCCCCATTCAGATTTGACCCCATTAATGGAAACTCTCTGCTTTCTATTGGTAAGCCATGCCTCTATCCATGCTAGAACTTTACCTCCTATACCATGAGCTGCCACCTTTCTTAAGAGTCTCTTGTGAGGTACTCTATCGAAGGCCTTACTGAAATCCAAGTAAACTATATCATATTCTTTATCACTGTCTACTGCCTCAAATGTTTTATTGAAAAGTCAGTAAATTTGTCAGGCAGGAACGACCTCTCGTAAACCCATGCTGAGATTCATTAATCAAATTATGTTCTTCAAGGTGACTTCTGATAATATCAGCTATAATTGATTCTAATAATTTGCCTACTATAGACGTGAGGCTTATTGGACGGTAATTTGATGGAATGGACTTATCCCCTGATTTGAATATAGGAACTACATTAGCTATCTTCCACATCTCTGGCACAACACCAGTTAGGATGGACGTATTAAACACATTCGTTAATGGCTGACTAAGTTCCATTTTGCATTCTTTAAGTACCCTGGAAAACAACTCGTCGGGTCCAGGGACTTATTTTGCTTCAGTTTATCTATTTGTTTGATAACCATATCCCTCGTGACAGTAATATTAGTTAATTTGAATTCTTCAGGAACTGAATAATTGTTAATTTCTGGAATCTCATTTACGTCTTCTTGTGTAAAGACTGACAAAAATAGTCATTAAATAGAGAACACATTTCCAGTTCGTTATCCGTCAGCTGTCCATTCCCAATTTTCAGAGGTCCTACCTTTTCCCTCACCTTCGTCCTGTACACTTGAAAGAACCCTTTTGGATTAGTCTTTGATTCATTAGCAACCTTAATCTCATAGTCACGTTTAGCCTTTCTAATCCCCTTTTTACTTCTCTTTTCAACTGAACATATTGGTCAATAAGGTTAACATCTCCTCTTTGATGCGCCTATAAATTCCTCTTTTCTCCCCTAATAAATGTTTTAGCCTCCTGTTAATCCATTTGGGATCGTTATTATTTGACCTAAATTCTCTCTGGGAATAAACATACTCTGTGCACGTTGTACATTATTAAGAAAAATCATAAACGCAGATCCCATCGTAATCGTTAGCTAGATTACCCCAGTCGAGATTAGACAGGTGTTCCCTAAGTCCAATATAATCGGCAGAACGAAAATCAGGAACTTTTACCGTATTATCCCTATTCTCGTACTCCCATGTAATATTAAAGTAATGGATTTGTGATCACTAGCTCCAAGCTCTTCAGTGATCTCCAGATTATTTACAAGAGTTTCTTTATTTGACAAGACTAGGTCGAGCAAATTATTACCTCTGGTAGGCTCCGTCACACACTGCTTCAGAAAACAGTCCTGAACTACTTCCATAAAGTCACTGGACTCCAGATTACCGGTCAAAGAAGTCCAGTCAATTTGACTAAAGTTAAAATCCCTACTAACACTACGTTATTGTGCCTAGAAGCCCTAACAATTTCGTCCCAAAGAAGTCTCCCTCATCGTGATCCAAGCCTGGAGGTCGGTATATTACACCTAGAATCAGTTTTCTTGACCTTCTAGAAACTCTACCCAAACAGATTCTGTTAATGATCCATCTATTTTTATGCCTGATTTTATGCAGCAATTTATATTTTCTCGTACATACAATGCAACTCCACCCCTTTCCCATTATATCTATCTACATGGAACAACTTAAACCCTGTATATGACACTCAGCAATCATATCCCGACTCTTGGTATTATACCATGTTTCAGTTATTGCAATGACATCAAAGTTCCCAGCACATGCTACCAAACGTAATTCGTTAATTTTATTTCTGGCGCTTCGACAGTTAGTATAAAATACATTGATATGTATCTTCTTGTGAACCTTTTTCAGCTTTTGTTTTACACAATTTCTGTTACTATCATTACCCTGTGTCACTCGATTACTGTTATTGTTATGATTTATGATATCAAAGCCTGAATCAATATTTTGGCCCTCATTATTTACCATTCCTAAACCCATACCTCTAACTAATCCTAGTTTAAAGCCCTAACAAAAATTCCCTCGTCAAGGTCATTTATATATATTATAAACAACAACGGGCCTAAAACCGATCCCTGTGGAACGCCACTTGTTACAGATCCCCACTCAGATTTAACCCCATTAATGCACACCCTCTGCTTCCTATTGGTGAGCCATGACTCGATCCATGAAAACACTTTTCCTCCAATGCCGTGAGCAGCCACTTTCTTTAACAGTCTCTGATGTGGTACTCTATCAAAAGCCTTACTAAAATCCAAATAAACAATATCGAATTCTTTATCATGATCAACTGCCTCAAAAGCCTTACTGAAAAAAGTTAATAAATTAGTTAGGCAGGAACGGCCCCTGGTGAATCCATGTTGAGTATCATTAATCAAATTATGCCTATCGAGATGGCTTCTTATGTTATCAGCTATAATCGACTCTAATAATTTGCCTACAATTGAAGTTAGACTTATTGGGCGGTAATTTGATGGTAACGACTTGTCCCCTGCTTTAAAAATAGGAATTACATTAGCCATCTTCCACGTATCAGACACTACACCTGTTTGAAGAGATAGGTTAAAAATGTTAGTTAAGGGTTCACAGAGTTCAATTTTGCATTCCTTAAGAACCCTTGAAAAAAGCTCATCAGGGCCTGGCGATTTATTTTGCTTCAAACGGTCTATCTGTTTGATAACCATTTCGCTAGTGACTGTGATACTACATAATTTATCTTCTTCAGGCCCACTAAAATACCTAATTCTTGGGATATTATTAGTGTCTTCCTGAGTGAAAACCGAGAGAAAATAATTATTAAAAATAGAGCACATTTCATTCTCTTTGTCAGTAAGATACCCATAATTATTTTTAAGGGGACCTATCTTATCTCTAACTTTTGTTCTATACACCTGGAAAAAACTTTTTGGGTTAGTTTTCGAATCCCTAGCAACTTTAATTTCGTAGTCCCGCTTAGCTTTTCTTATCCCCTTTTTAACGTCCCTCTTAATGTCAAAGCTTATTTCTTGGGTAGCATTGAAAATTGGGTTGAGCAAATATTCTGTTAGTGGGACGGATTGTGAAGGACTTGCCTAGTATGGGCCAACAGGCCTGCTGCAGTGTTCCTCCTTTCTTATGTTCTTATGTTCTCTTATTGTTCATGGATCATGGACCAGCACAACCAACATAACCCGAACCAGCATGGCTTTAGAGCGGGTCGATCATGCCTGTCACAGCTGCTGAACCATTATGACAGAATTACGGAGGCATTGGAGGACGACCAAAACGCAGATGTGATTTACACAGATTTTGCAAAGGCGTTTGACAAATGCGATCATGGAGTGATAGCGCACAAAATGAGGGCCATAGGCATTACGGGGAAGGTAGGCAGATGGATTTTTGAGTTCCTAACACAAAGAACACAAAAAGTAGTAGTGAACAGGGCAAGATCCAGCATCAGCGAGGTCAAAAGCTCAGTGCCCCAAGGCACTGTCCTGGCACCTCTGCTGTTTCTCATCCTCATAGCAGACATAGATAAAAACACCCAGCACACTTTTGTATCATCATTTGCAGATGACACTAAAATAAGCATGAAAGTCACTACGGTAGAGGACACTGAAAAATTACAGGAGGACATAAGCAGGGTCTTCCAATGGGCAGTGGAGAACAACATGACGTTCAATGGTGATAAGTTTCAGCTGCTTAGGTATGGAAAAAATGAAGAACTCAAAAGGAACACTATATACAAAACGCAAGAGGGTCACCACATAGAACGAAAGGAACACGTAAAGGACTTGGGAATAATTATGTCTGCTGATCTGTCGTTTAAAGACCATAACAAGACAAAGATCACAACAGCCAGGAAGATGACGGGGTGGGTATTGAGAACTTTCAAAACAAGGGAAATAATGCCGATGGTGACACTATTCAAATCGCTAGTGCTCCTCACTTAGAATACTGCTCAGTGCTGACGGCCCCGTTCAGGGCAGGAGAAATAGCAGAGCTGGAACAAATCCAGAGATCGTTTACGGCTCACATTGAGCCATTGAAACATCTAAATTATTGGGAACGCCTTCAAGTCTTGAACATGTACTCATTGGAGCGGAGGAGAGAGAGATACATGATAATATATACATGGAAAGTACTTGAGGGCCTGGTCCCAAATCTGCACACTGCCATAACAACATACTGGAGTGAGAGATATGGGAGAAAGTGTAAAATAAACCCAGTGAGGAGCAGGGGTGCGGTGGGGACAATACGGGAGCACTGTATTAACATCCGGGGTCCCAGACTATTCAACATCTTACCAGAAGATATCCGAAACACGGCTGGAACCAGTGTAGAAGCCTTCAAGAGGAAACTGGACAAATATCTTCACCAGGTGCCAGATCAACCAGGCTGTGATGGATATGTGGGGCAGCGGGCCTCCAGCAGCAACAGCCTGGTTGACCAGGCAAGCACCAGACGAGCCTGGCCCATGGCCGGGCTCAGAGAGTAGATACTCTCGAAACTCTTCAAAGGTAAAGGTATATTGTGGATTCTCTCACTCTCTCTCTCTCTCTCTCTCTCTCTCTCTCTCTCTCTCTCTCTCTCTCCGCGTGTGTGTGTGTTCTAAGGGACTAATATTTGTATTTTCTTCCCTTCCCTTTTTTAACCAAACGGGACGTGACGTCACTGAGCTCATCATTTTCTGCCTCGGGATTGGTGGACATTGTTGGACAGCTGTCGTTCTATTGGTAGAAGAAATTGCTAGATGTCATCTGATTTGCAGAATTACTTCCCATTTATCCAATAACTTGACGAAGGTTTCTGAAATTCTTTTATTTTTCTTATTTTCTCATTTTTTTGCGTTTAAAATAGATATTTTTTTTCCTTTAGATAATGACATATATGACTTATCTATCTGTCCCGTGATTGGGTAAACACCATATTTATATTATTGTACTAGAAAGCAGTTTCAAAGAACTATATCAATATCAGTAGTAGAGTTTTAAGAAGTAAGATTGCTAAACACACAGAATCACAAGAGTTACACAAGATAGTCACTTGTTCTCTCCAGGCTGGAATACTGATCCCTTTAAGGCAGGCGAGATTCCTGAGCTGGAAAAGGTACAAAGAACTTTCACTACCCGTACATTAAATCGCACATCTAAACGACTGGGGACGCTTGAACATATCCGAGAAAGATACATCGTAATTTACACCTGGCACTCCGCATACTCTGGAGAAAGCTTATGCTCAGGGGAGGTCACATGGCACCACTTTACAAAGGATCCAGTAGAGCGATGACAAAACCTGACCAGTAGCACAAACATCACACATCATATTTTTTTTTAAGAGAGAGAGAGTAATAAGAAGTCGACTGACAGGTTTCTTGAAAGACATGGGCTGTACAACCCAGGTCACCATGACTTTAGAGCAGGATGATCCTGTGTCTTACACCAACTAAACTTCCCAGTCCTTGTATCTAACCTGCTTACCTCCCACCTCCTAGGCTCTGTATAACCCTTACGGATTTAGCGCCCTATGATGGTACCTACTAATAATTACACCTAAGCCACTTTAACAAATTCAACGAGACATTTGAAGGATATCGAAATGCATGTGTTGTATTCCTGCGAATGTAGTTGATCAGTGTAACTATTGGAAGCGCTACTAAAGGTGGGTCAAAGGCGTAACTTAAATAAGTAAAAGGGTGTAGTTACTTCAGTATTAAACCGTTCACTTGGTAAAACAAATTGTGAAGGGTCTTGTTATGTTTCGACCTACCTACTTCCAGTCTACCTGGAGGATGTTCCGGGGGTCAACGCCCCCGCGGCCCAGACCTTGACCAGGCCTCCCTGTGGATCAGGTCCTGATCAACCAGGCTGTTACTGCTGGCCGCACCTAGTCCAGCGTACGAACCACAGTCCGGCTGGTCGGGTACTGACTTTAGGAGCCCGTCCAGCTCCCTCTTGAAGACAGAAGAATCCTGTTGGCTCTTCCACTTATAAAGTGGAGGACGAGAGTGGAAACCTTAAACCTGGAGTACGGGATAAAGCTAGGTTACACAACGCACGGTTCTGGAACCTTTAATCTTTCTCATCCTCATTGTTGACTTACCCATAAACCCAGCACAGCCTCGTGCCATCTTTAGCGACGTTTACCAAAATCAGTAGAAAATAGTTAGCGAGAGTAAGCATGGTGCTCAGCGGTAACACACTCGACTGCCCTCACTACATCACAAACTATTTCGAACAAGTACAGACTAGCAACCTTGATCAGATATTGTCAAAACACGGCGTTAAAAGATTAAAGATCAAATATTAATGTGAGACGACCTTACGTTGAGAGCTCACAACATATTACCTGGTGCAGCGTTTCAACCACGAGTGAGCTTCGTCAAGAACGTTGACAATGCCTACTCGTAAGTGAAACGTTCTACCAATACTGTCTACCAATACTATTGGTAAGAGTGTTGCCACTCTTACCTACACTATCCTCAACACTCCCACACTCCTCAACACACTCCCACACTCCCCAACACACTCCCACGCTTCCCAACACTCTTCAATACTCCTTAACATTCTTCATCACTACCCAACACACTAATACACTCCCCAACACTTTCCTACACTCCCTAACAATCTTTAAAACTCCCCTACACTCTCCTTCACTCCCAACACTTTCCTGCGCTCCCAACACTTTTTTGCCTTCACTAATACTCTCCTACACTCCCCAATACTCTCCTACAGTTCCCAGCACTATTACACTCCCCAATACTCTCCTACACTTCCCAGCACTTTCCTACACTCCCCAATACTCTCCTACACTCCCCAATACTCTCCTACACTCCCCAATAGTCTCGTACACTCTCCAATACTCTCGTACACACTCCAATACTCTCGTACACTCCCCAATACTCTCCTACACTCCCCAATACTCTCGTACACTCCCCAATACTCTCGTACACTCCCCAATACTCTCGTACACTCCCCAATACTCTCGTACACTCCCCAATACTCTCGTACTCTCCTCAATACTCTCCTACACTCCCCAATACTCTCGTACACACTCCAATACTCTCGTACACTCCCCAATACTCTCGTACACTCCCCAATACTCTCGTACACTCCCCAATACTCTCGTACACTCCCCAATACTCTCGTACACTCCCCAATACTCTCGTACACTCCCCAATACTCTCGTACACTCCCAATACTCTCGTACTCTCCCCAATACTCTCGTACACCCCAATACTCTCGTACACTCCCCAATACTCTCGTACTCTCCTCAATACTCTCGTACACTCCCCAATACTCTCGTACACTCCCCAATACTCTCGTACACTCTCCAATACTCTCGTACACACTCCAATACTCTCGTACACTCCACAATACTCTCGTACACTCCCCAATACTCTCGTACACTCCCCAATACTCTCGTACACTCCCCAATACTCTCATACACTCCCCAATACTCTCGTACACTCCCCAATACTCTCCTACACTCCCCAATACTCTCCTACACTCCCCAATATTCTCCTACACTCCCCAATACTCTCCTACACTCCCCAATACTCTCTTACACTCCCCAATACTCTCCTACACTCCCAATACTCTCCTACACTCGTCAACACTCTCACACACTCCTCAACACTCTCACACACTCCCTGATACTCTCCTACACTCCCCAACATTCTTCAACACTCCCCAACACTCCCACACTCTCCCAGCCAGGTATTGAACGGTGAAACTCAACACCAATTAGGACAAGGCGGTGGCGCTCTCCCTCACCCACCCTGGCTTTGTCCTCCTCCTGGGAGAGAGAGAGAGAGAGAGAGAGAGAGAGAGAGAGAGAGAGAGAGAGAGAGAGAGAGAGAGAGAGAGAGAGAGAGAGAGAGAGAGAGAGAGAGAGAGAGAGGAGGACAAAGCTGGAAGGAAAATGAAACTAGAAAAGGAGAATGGGAGGTAGGAGGGGCAAGGAATCTAGGGTCAAGAAGGAAGAGATGGGGAATGAGATGAAGGATTGAGGAAGAGAGAGAGAGAGTGAGAGGGTGAGTCGAGGCAGACAGATTCGAGATGAAAGGAACAATACACTGCACATCAGCTCCGCCACTTGTTTGATCACTCCCACATTTCCACATCCTGGGAAACGAATTGAAAGTTTTAGAGCAGCAGCTCACAATGGAACCTCTCCCGCCCCTCGGAGCTTGATGGGGGGTTGGGATTGGTGGGTTTGTGTGACTATGGTGGGTGCGAGAGGTGGGTGTATTTGGGTTTGGTGGGTTAGAGGTGTGTGTGTGTGTGTTTGGTAGGTGGGTGGGTGTATATTTGGTGAGGGGGAGGTGGGTGTGTGTACCTTTGATGGGGGGGGAGAAGTGTGTATATGTTTGGTATGATAAGTGGGCATGTATGTTTTTTTTTTTTTTGGTAGGCGAAATGTGGGTTTGATGGACGAGGTGTATGCCTGCGTATTTGGTAGAGGTTTTATGTGTATGTGTGTTAGTGATGGAGTTGTGTATGTATGAGTGTTAGGTGAGGATTGTGTGTGTGTTCTGTGGGAGAGTTTTTTACCTAAAATTATTTGCATCAGCAATATTCTGTTATCACACACACAGTGTGCATATACAAATGACCTCTTACATCATATATACCTTTGATATACCTTTGAAGAGTTTCGAGAGTATCTACTCTCTGAGCCCGGCCATGGGCCAGGCTCGTCTGGTGCTTGCCTGGTCAACCAGGCTGTTGCTGCTGGAGGCCCGCTGCCCCACATATCCATCACAGCCTGGTTGATCTGGCACCTGGTGAAGATATTTGTCCAGTTTCCTCTTGAAGGCTTCTACACTGGTTCCAGCCGTGTTTCGGATATCTTCTGGTAAGATGTTGAATAGTCTGGGACCCCGGATGTTAATACAGTGCTCCCGTATTGTCCCCACCGCACCCCTGCTCCTCACTGGGTTTATTTTACACTTTCTCCCATATCTCTCACTCCAGTATGTTGTTATGGCAGTGTGCAGATTTGGGACCAGGCCCTCAAGTACTTTCCATGTATATATTATCATGTATCTCTCTCCTCCGCTCCAATGAGTACATGTTCAAGACTTGAAGGCGTTCCCAATAATTTAGATGTTTCAATGGCTCAATGTGAGCCGTAAACGATCTCTGGATTTGTTCCAGCTCTGCTATTTCTCCTGCCCTGAACGGGGCCGTCAGCACTGAGCAGTATTCTAAGTGAGGGAGCACTAGCGATTTGAATAGTGTCACCATCGGCATTATTTCCCTTGTTTTGAAAGTTCTCAATACCCACCCCGTCATCTTCCTGGCTGTTGTGATCTTTGTCTTGTTATGGTCTTTAAACGACAGATCAGCAGACATAATTATTCCCAAGTCCTTTACGTGTTCCTTTCGTTCTATGTGGTGACCCTCTTGCGTTTTGTATATAGTGTTCCTTTTGAGTTCTTCATTTTTTCCATACCTAAGCAGCTGAAACTTATCACCATTGAACGTCATGTTGTTCTCCACTGCCCATTGGAAGACCCTGCTTATGTCCTCCTGTAATTTTTCAGTGTCCTCTACCGTAGTGACTTTCATGCTTATTTTAGTGTCATCTGCAAATGATGATACAAAAGTGTGCTGGGTGTTTTTATCTATGTCTGATATGAGGATGAGAAACAGCAGAGGGATACACAAGCTCTCCTTATTTTGTTACCTTAAAGTGTTCCTGAAATACACTGCTTGCCTGGCCCATGGCCGGGCTCAGAGAGTAGATACTCTCGAAGCTCTTCAAAGGTATATCAAAGGTATATCAAAGGGGGGGGGTCTGAACCTGAAAGTCTGTGGTACATAATGGTTTTCAAGAGATTGTGAATCTAATAAGATTGACACTCCAGTGCCACTCTGTTTATATGAGGAATTTAAAATATTCAAGATGGCTGCCAAGGCTGTCACTGATCACCTGTGAATTCATAGAGACATCAGCATGAATTAGTGTTTTAATGAAATAATAATAATAATAATTATTATTATTATTATTATTATTATTGTTATTGTAATCAATGAAGCACTGTATATAACACTCAAGAGAATAGTCAAATAGAACGAAAGGAATACGTGAAAGAGTTAGGAATAATTATGTCAGCTGAGCTTTCTTTCAAACACACTAAGAACAAAGGTTACGACAAAGGTTACGACAGACAGGAGAATGACAGGTTGGGTAATGAGAACTTTCACAGCAACGGAAATAATAATAATGGTGACACTTTTCAAATCGCTAGTGCTTCCCTCATTTGGAATATTGTTTAATAAATGTATTAACATAAACAAATGAAGATATTAAAGCGCTTTAAGTTGTTTATTTTGAATTTCAAGATGGGCTCATGACCTACGAAATTCTTCCAGGTGGCAAACGTATGTTTATAAATCGGCAAGCCTAGGAGCAGACGTAAACGTAAGTATGAGTGAGGAGACCAAGGCCTGGCCCATGGCCGGGCTCAGAGAGTAGATACTCTCGAAACTCTTCAAAGGTATAGGTAAGGTGAAGTAAGATAGAACACAAGGTACTGTCAGTAATATGAGTACAACCTCTTAACTGTTACCTTGACATGAGACTAAAACCCGAAGGGTATATATATAGTTCACTTTTGACATCTGCGACATCCTGACGCAACCCTGACACACTCGCTGTGACTGACCTCCTCGCTGAAAGTCCCACCTTTAAAGCAGTCTCATTTTTTTGACAGAAACTAACTTGTTCCAACATTGACTTCAGTTTTGCAACCAAACTAACTTTGACCTCTTACTCAAGGACTGAGCTGCGGGGGCGTTGACCCCCAGAACACCCTCCAGGTAACTCCTACCCATACATGCCCCTACTTGTAGCACTGTATGCACCATACAGGTTAAACACATGTCTTAATAATAATAATTGTGAGGCCACATACAAATTGCGCCACTCATTTATGATTTAAATTATAATGAAAGATGACATAGTTATTCCTTAAGGTGTATTCAAGAGGATACTTCGAGGTCTTCAAGTCAGTTCGTGATCAGCCAGGCTGTGGAGAGAAGTAATTCATAAGAGAGGGCTATACATGAGTTAAACAAATAGTAATGTAGTGTAATTTATGCAAAGTAGGTCTATTGCAGTGTTTTTATATATTTTCCGCACTCCCAGCCTCCCGTCACTCCCAGCCTCCCGTCACTCCCAGCCTCCCGCCACTCACACCTCCCGCTACTCCCAGCCTCCCGCTACTCCCAGCCTCCCGCCACTCCCAGCCTCCCGTCACTCCCACCTCCCGTCACTCCCACCTCCCACCACTCCCAGCCTCCCGCCACTCCCAGCCTCCCGTCACTCCCACCTCCCGCCACTCCCATCTCACGCCACTTCCAGCCTTCCGTCACTCAGTCTCCCGCCACTTCCACCTCCCGCCACTCCCAGCCTCCCGTCACTCAGTCTCCCGCCACTCCCAGCCTCCCGTCACTCAGTCTCCCGCCATTCTTCCAGCAAACAACTGTTCTCGCCCAGCTCCCGCCAAAACTAAACCCTCCTCAACACACAAAAAATAACGGCAGAAGATATTCACTCAATTCCGACACTATTATTAATTCTGAAGGAATAATGAAGGTGGCATGTGTAATTCCCACGGGGTGAGGCCCAGGTAGGTCCCTGGGTGATGTCAAACACCCGTCACTTGTCCTAAGGTTGACACGCTGGCTTTTGTTTAATGGCGGCGCGAGGCCATGTTCACACGGCGCCCGTCCATCTTTCTTCTTATTTTTTTCCCTTTCGAGGCTGCCGTTTACGGCGCTGTATTGAACCATATACTATAAACAATTCAGGGTAAATTTTAAATGCTCAGGTTGCTGACTTTTTTTTGTTTTTAATTTCGATATACATGAAAGTCTTTTACGGTCAGTAAATTGTTTGCGACTGTCAAGTCTCGACTCCTGACCTCTTAGGTTACTTTGAACGGCATTATTGCCTTGATGGGTAGTATTAATGCTTTGATGTACATTATTAGTGGCTTGATGTAAGTATGGGTATTGATGGTTATTATTAATGGCTTGAGGGGCATTATTCAACTGCTCAAGAACGTTAAGAACGTCTCGAGGCCATTTTGCAGTGAGAACGTCAACATAACATGTGTTCATGCATCAACTGCAGTGAAATACTTGGTGAGCAGGCTACGTTGTTGGTCCCTCCTGGCAGACTGACCACAGTACACGAAGAACGCGCTCTTTACAACGATTTAAACTTATAAGGCGTCACCCTGCTACCACTTACGTTGAAGTGAGGGAAGTCGGCACCACCAGCCTGACTAACCATGCCGTCTGCCATCACGGGAGGAAGAGCAGCAGGAGCAGAAAACAGCAGCAGCAGCAGCAAGATCAACAGCAATAAGAACAGCAGGAACAGCGGCATCAGCAGGAGTAACTAACAGCAGCAGCAGCAGGAATAATAGTAACAGCAGCAGAAGGGAAAAGGAAGTTAGTGTCTGGCACACATCAAATCAGAGCAGCAGGGAGCATTTGGAAACAATGTTAGGGCAACCATAGAAGAACAAAAAATTCACAAAAAAAAGAATACTTGCGTTGCACATTCCTTGTACATTATTAAATACTCTTCAAACACGAATGAGACTATGCAAAGTTAAGTGGATTCTGACCCCGTGAAAAAATTTGGAACGTATAAACTCTCTTGTATTCGTGGGGGTCGATTCATAGTTCCTTGTCCCTCTTATGAACAACTGTCGATTGGCTTTACAGTAAGTACCATTTCAACCAGGCTGTGATGGTTGTGTGGGCCAACGGGCCGCCAGCAGCAATAGCCTAGTTGATTAAGCAGGCACCAAACAAACATGATGCTTGGTCCGGGACCGGGCAGCGGGGGCGCTGACCTCCGGAAGCAACTACAAAGAATTGCTATAACAAATATTTAATGTATATGATGCGCTCATTGTAGTATATACTAGGTGTGTATTATACACTCTGCATTATAACACTACTACTGTACATTATACATTCAGTGCACATTATACACAGGTAACAGGAATTACAAAACTCTAGAGGATCATCAAATAGAACGAAAGGAACACGTGAAAGACTTGGGAATAATTATGTCAGCTGACCTTTCTTTCAAAGAACACAATAAGACAAAGGTCACGACAGCCAGGAGAATGACGGGGTGGGTATTGAGAACCTTCAAAACAATGAAAATAATGCCAGTGGTGACACTTTTCAAATCGCTAGTGCCCCCTCATTTGGAATATTGCTTAGTGTTGACGGCCCCGTTCAGAGCAGGAGAAATATCAGAGCTGGGACAAATACAGAGATCGTTTCCGGCTCACATAGATCCAATAAAACATTCAAATTATTGGGAACTCCTTAAAGTCTTGAATATGTACTCACTGGAGCGGAGGAGAGAGAGATACATGATAATATATTCCTGGAACGTACTCGAGGGCCTGGTCCCAAATCTGCTCTTTGCCATATCAACATAATGGAACGAGAGATATGGGAGGAAGTGTAAAATAAACCCAGTGAAAAGCAGGGGTGCCGTGAGCACCGTAAGGGAACACTATCAACATCCGTGGCCCCAGATTAGTCAACGTTTTACCCGAAGATATCAGAAACACAGCTGGAACAAATGGAGTCTTCAGGAGGAAACTGAACAAGTATTTTCACCAAGTGCCAAATCAACCAGGCTATGATGGACATGTGGGCCAGCGGGACACTAGCAACATCCTGGTTGACCAGCACCAGACGAGCCTGGCCCATGGCCGGGCTCCGGGAATATAAAGACTCGAAACTCGTCAAAGGTATATCAAAGGTAATTCATGTTTTTTATCCTTTTAAACCACACTGCAACAACAATAACAACACACCATTGTAACAATGAGAGTAATAATAGTTGATAAGTTGTCAAATACTTCCAGGGACTTTATTGAGAACACAATAACACAAACAGAAATGACTCAACTTGTGTTGCAGCCGTGTATTGGAAACTTGTGTTGCAGCCGTGTATTGGAAACTTGTGTTGCAGCCGTGTATTGGAAACTTGTGTTGCAGCCGTGTATTGGAAACTTGTGTTGCGGTCGTGTGTATTGGGAACATGTGTTGCAGCCGTGTGTCCTGGTAATGTGTGTTGCGGTCGTGTGTGTTGGTAATGACATTGCAACTATCAGCATGTTAATTAATCTCCAGAGACATATAGCGCTAATAGAAGCATTCTCTAAATAGCTAATTAAAGAGAGGACGAGATGGGTGAGATAGAGAGCGTGTACTCTGGGACCCACAGCTGTTTACACACACACACACACACACACACACACACACACACACACACACACACACAATCGTTGGCGCTCGCGTGTTCATGCGCAAAACTGCTTGAAATGCGATGAGACAGACCCAGATGACAGCTAAAGGCACAGAGTAGTGATTACATCAAATCAAAGAGACGAATAGGTGGTACTTTTGATGAGTTCCGAGAACTTGTTTACTCCCGGAGCCCTGCCATGGACCGGACACAAACACCGTACACAGTTTCAAGTGTAGGCATGATCAGGCTCCAGCGGTTAAGAATCCATAAAATAGTCGAAAAAAGTTACGATGCGGAGCTAGGAAGTGTGAATGTGTCCCTCTATTACATCTCAGTGAGTGCACATATATGTTTTGAGGCTTTAATTTGACTTTGAGGCATTCCTAGTAATTTAGATGCTTTTTTTGGCTCTATACAGGTCATAAATTATATCTTTCTGCTCCAGGTCAGATACACACACTCTTAGCCAGAGAGCACAGACTATTGGAATAGTGTCACAATGGTGTTATTTCCCCATTTTTTCATGTTCTTATTATCCTCCCTGTCATTTTCCTGGCTTTGTGTTTTTTTTTTAAAGAAAGGTCAACCGATAATACATCCAGGTTCTTCACAAGTTCCTTTTGTTGAGTTGCTCATTCTCTCCATATATAAGTAGCTGGAACCTGTCATCCTTAAACGTCATATCATTTTTCACTGCGACTGGAGGACTTTGTTTATATCTCCTTTCATTTTTGTCTTATTTTTACGGAGGTGATTTTCACGCTTATTTCGTTATCCGTAAAGGGTGATACGAAACTGTGGTGAGTGTTTTTTATGTATCCTTTACAGTACTGAGTTCTTTTAAAGTACTCATTACACCCTTTTCTTACTTGGTCATTACTGTTGTGCATTGTTTGCCGATCCTCTTGTTTTCGTTGAGAATGATTTCCGTGTACAGACTGGCAAACAGTTCCTTCAGATTTTTCATGGCGTAAATTATGACGTAGCTTTCTCGCCTACTTTCCAGACACTACAATTTAAGGGACTTCATCCATTCCCAGTAATTTAGGCACATGACTGAATTTATAAGGGCAGCGGAGGTTCTCTGTACATTGTTCAGATCTATGATTTTTGCCTATCTTGAAAATGGCTGTTTGTGTACAGCAGTATTGCAGTCTCTCCCTCCTCCTCCTCTTACCACCCTTCATCCCTGATTACCGATCTGGTTGATAGGTGGTCGACGGTCCCAGTTTACATTGGTTTTGGGCCGCCGCAACCCACCCGATGAGGGCTGATACCGGAACCCTGATGCGGGCCGATACCAAGACTATTACCGGTAAATGGACCTCTCTGGGGGTGGGTGGCAAGGGGTCCTTCTTTGGTGTTTTTCCGAGCGAGTGCGTCTGAGCAGCTTCAGTCTTCCCGAGTGATGGTGTTTGCTGTTAATGAACCAGTGGTAAACCAACTTTAGGTGGAGTCCAGCTGAAATTTCTGTCTTTGGGAACGTCTGTGACATCGAGTGGGATAGAATGAGAGATTAATGTGAAGAACGAACATTTGTTGGAGGGAAGTGTAAGAATGTCTTGTTTGTGTGCTCACCTGGTCAAGTTTTCGAGGGTCGAAGCACAGCTCTTGACTCCACCATTTAAGTTAGTTCACTACATCATTGGTATAATACCGACGAGTGGTGAAGAGGACACATGTGCAGCAGCAGCAGCAGGCTCTTAGCAATCTAATCTTACCGACATTAAGTGGATTATGGTCTCCACAATTGTCACATTCTTAAGGTTGTGAATGAAGTTTGTCTCCCACTTCATTCAATTTCTTTACCACCTTGACACTAAAAAAATACTTTCTGGCAACCCTGTTGCTCGTGTGTGTGTGTGTGTGTGTGTGTGTGTGTGTGAGTGTGTGTATGTGTGTGTGTGTGTGTGAGTGTGTGTATGTGTGTATGTGTGTGTGTGTGTGCCCTTGGTCAGCGGCCCACCAGCAGCAACAGCCTGGCTGAGCAAGTAAGGTTTCGAAGGTTATGTATACCCTTGCAGCTGGGCCAGGTCAGGCTTTCCTTTGTGGGTTGATTTGTAGCTCCTGGCTCCGCCTCTTACTGACTTCACTAATTCCAAGTTTCCAGGACCTCAGCACAGCTGCTCGTCGTGTCCCATCTTAAATAATTTTGTATCATAAATTTTGGAAAATAAGTATTTTTTAATTTAAAATGCTGCGTCTCAAGTAATCAGAAAATTTGTCTCTTTTTCCATTCCTTACTTTTACTTCCCAGAAATCATTTTCATCTTTATTTACTTATGTTTTTCTGATTATTTTTAGTTGTCCTGTCATTCCACCCTCTCCTCTCTTACATCTGGTCATTCCAAGTACCCGTGTTGCAGTTTTTAAATTCCTTTAGCTTATTTTTTTTAAGTTGTGGACACTGTAGCACAGGTGTAGCGTTGTGAACAGTTTTCTTCTGTATTCCACCATGCATGTAATGGAAGGCTATTTTACAGTTTGCTAGTCTAGTACAGTGTACATGTGTGCCCTGTATCGTTTATAATCAAATTATGTCTCTCAGATGTTCTTGATTTTTTTTAGGTCTTGAGTGGTCGTGTTAACTTCAACCATAGCCATTATGAGACATTTATAAATATTAAATTTCATTATCCACTTAGCACCCCATTTGCTCACTTCGGTGTAATTTTTTTGCTAGATTTTACTTTTTTTTTTTATACGGGATTTTTACATTTACGGCTTTTTGAAATGTATTTAAATAAGTTAAGAAAGTCACCCATGACTGTCTCTTAGTGGCAGATTCCCGAGTTCGTGATCAGCGGACGATTACGACCAACCACAAGACTGGACAGACCAAGGTCTCTGTTAACGGACAATGGTTCGAGCCTCCACCACTGTAGTGTGACTTGTAAATGTCTCATTCGAGGGTAGGAGACATCCACGATAATATATAAATGGAAGGTACTTGAGGGCCTAGTCTAAAATTTGCACACTGCCATAATAACATACTAGAGTGAGAGATACGAAAGAAAATGTAAACTAAACCCAGTGAAAAGCAAGGGCACCGTGGGCACAATAAGAGAACATTGTGCCAACATCCGTGGTCCCAGATTATTTAACATCTTACCAGAAGATATCAGAAACTGCTGGGACAAGAGTAGAAGTCTTAAAGAGGAAACTCTACAAGTATCTCAACCAGCTGCCAGATCACCCAGACTATGGTGGATGTGTCGGCCAGTGGGTCGCAAGCAGCAACAGCCTGGTTGACTGAGCAACCACCAGACAACCCTGGTTCAGACCAGGGCTGCGGGAGTAGACAAACTCTCGAAACCCGTCAAGGGTATTATGGAAAGTGTGTGATGGTAGTGGAATGTGTGATAGTAGTGGTGATGGTAGTTGTAGGTGTGATGGTAGTGGTGATAGTGGTGGTGCTGGTAATAAATTTGTAGTAGTGGCAGGGTTAGTTGTAGATGGTAGGAGTGGGCCCGGATGGGCTGGGTAGGAGGTGCCCGGGTACGTTTGTGGTAGTAGTGATGGTATCAATGAGTGCTGGTGTGAGGTCCTTCACTCCCAGGTGACAGTACAGACACTAGTTGGCCCACACCTGCCATCTGCCACCCATACTTCTTCCTTCCCTCCCACGCTCAATCTGCCACTCTCCCTCCCACGTTCACAGGACTACCTCATAATGTGTAAACATACATCCCCCTCGTGGTACACACCCACGCCTCCACCAACATTCACTACTACACAAAGATTGCCATTGTGGGCCAAAGTCAAATTTCCATTGAGAAACTGTTTCTCCACACACTGTACTCCCCCCCAATTGACTTTATTATAAATAACAAAAAAGGCACAATACCGTGACTGGAACAATACACACACAACCCGCACATATAAAAGAGAGGAGCTTACGACGACGTTTCGGCCCGACTTGGACCATTTACAAAGTCACACTAACACACAGAGACAGAGGAAGGGTATTTATAGGCAGGCAGACAGGGGAGGGTACAAGAGAGTGGGGAAATGTAGGAGTAGTGGTAGTAGTGGTAGTAGTAAAGGTAGTAGTAAAGGTAGTAGAGTAGACAGTCATATGGGAAGGAGCACTGCTATGAGGCTAGCGGCTCGCAAGGGGGTACGAGAGGGGAAAAAAAGCGAAAAATGAAGGAAAATACAAGGCAAAAGAAAGAACAGAAAGAAAGGAAAACCCAAGGAGAAAAAAAGGAGAAGGGGGAAGATAAGACAGGAAGGAATCAGGTTAAGTCACGGGTGTTCTGAAGTTTAGAGCATTTAACAATGTAATGAGAGAGGAAAGCATCAACAGAGACAAAGCCAGGGCTAAGATTCATACAGGGAAAGTTGTGTATAAGGGAGGATTCAACCAGGCGGCGACTATGAAAGTTAGACGTAGGGTAGACAGTTTTAGCAGAAGACCAATCAATGGGATGACTGTGATCTCTGACATGACAGAAAAGAGCATTATTAGTGTCGGCAAGCCTAACACTATTTTTGTGCTCCCTGAGTCTGTCAGAAAGAGATCGGCCAGTTTCTCCGAAGTACTGAAGAGGACAGGAGGAGCAAGAAATAGAGTAGACACCAGGAGAATCTGTGGAGGTAGGGAGGTATGAACTAGATTAGTGCGAAGAGTGTTAGTTTGGCGAAAGGTAAGTTTGATGTCTAAGGAACGGAGAGAGTTGCTGAGATTAGAGAGACCAGAGATGTAGGGAAGGCAGAGGACTGGAGAGTTCTCAGGAGTAGAGGGTTTAGGAGAGAAGAAAGTCCGTTTAGCACGAGAGAAAGCAGAGTCTATGAAATGGGAAGGGTAGCCCAGGCGGGAAAAAGAATTATGAAGAGTGGAAATTTCTGCTTCAAGAAACTGAGGATCACAGATGCGGAGAGCACGGAGAAAGAGGGAGATAAGAACACTCTTCTTGACAGAGGAGGCATGATAAGAGAAGTAATGAATGTACATGCCACTGTGCATAGGCTTGCGGTACACGGAGAAGGCAAAACCTGTAACTGAACGGTGGACATGAACATCAAGGAAAGGAAGCAAAGAATTAGATTCCCAATCAGCTTTAAACTTAATGGAAGGGGCAAGATTATTAAGAGCATCAAGAAAAGGTTGGAAGAGACTTAAGTCATGAGGCCAAAGAGCAAAGATGTCATCTACATAGCGGAGCCAGAGTGAAGGACGTACATCAATAGTGGGAAGAAGAACAGTCTCGAAGTATTCCATATAAAGATTAGCAAGAACAGGAGATAGAGGAGAGCCCATAGCAGGCCATGTTATAATTGATATGTGAGAGGAAACTGGACAAGTATCTTCACCAGGTGGCAGATTAACCAGGCTATAATGAATATGTGAGCTGTGGACCACCAACAGCATCAGCCTGGTTGACCAGGCTGAGCCTGGCCCATGGCTGGGCTCCGGGATTAGGAAAAACGCTTGGAACTCATTAAAGATATAAAGGTAAAATGTCACCCATTCTTGGATGACACCGCACACCTCAAAGGTCATGTAAATCAACTTTTTCGTTGGGCCGAAGAAAACTGTATGATGTTCAGTGATGACAACTTTCCTCTATTCTAATATGACAAAAAAAAAGGAGAAATAGAAACAGAAACTTAAGTACCAAACTCAAATCAAACCACTGGATAGAGCGGCTAAGGAATATACTGGACCTGGGGCTGATCATGCCTCATTATTAAGATGTGAAGAAGTAAAAGAAGAGAATTGAAGTTAAAATGTCGATTCAAACCAGAGTGTCCAACCTGTATAAGTTGTATCATGTACTTGTAGAAATAAAGATTAATAATATTAGTATTAGATGGAGACTACGTAATAAATATTCTTCAAAATTGACACCAATGTTTACACAACCTTAATACACGACACGTTGTTTACCCAACATTAATACGCAACGCGTTGTTTGCCCAACATTAATACACAACACGTTTACCCAACATTAATACGCAACACGTTGTTTACCCAACATTAATACACAACACGTTGTTTACCCAACATTAATACACACCACGTTGTTTACCCAACATTAATACGCAACACGTTTACCCAACATTAATACGTAACACGTTGTTTACCCAACATTAATACGCAACACGTTGTTTACCCAACATTAATACGCAACACGTTGTTTACCCAACATTAATACGCAACACGTTGTTTACCCAACATTAATACGCAACACGTTGTTTACCCAACATTAATAAGCAACACGTTGTTTACCCAACATTAATACGCAACACGTTGTTTACCAACATTAATACGCAACACGTTGTTTATCAACATTAATACGCAACACGTTGTTTACCCAACATTAATACACAACACGTTGTTTACCCAACATTAATACACAACACGTTGTTTACCCAACATTAATACGCAACACGTTTACCCAACATTAATACGCAACACGTTGTTTACCCAACATTAATACGCAACACGTTGTTTACCCAACATTAATACGTAACACGTTATTTACCCAACATTAATACACAACACGTTGTTTACCCAACATTAATACGCAACACGTTGTTTACCCAACATTAATACACAACACGTTGTTTACCCAACATTAATACACAACACGTTGTTTACCCAACATTAATACGCAACACGTTGTTTACCCAACATTAATACGTAACACGTTGTTTACCCAACATTAATACGCAACACGTTGTTTACCCAACATTAATACGCAACACGTTGTTTACTCAACATTAATACGCAACACGTTGTTTACCCAACATTAATACACAACACGTTGTTTACCCAACATTATTACACAACACGTTGTTTACCCAACATTAATACGCAACACGTTGTTTACCCAACATTAATACATAACACGTTGTTTACCCAACATTAATACATAACACGTTGTTTACCCAACATTAATACACAACACGTTGTTTACCCAACATTAATACGCAACACGTTGTTTACCCAACATTAATACACAACACGTTGTTTACCCAACATTAATACACAACACGTTGTTTACCCAACATTAATACGCAACACGTTGTTTACCCAACATTAATACGCAACACGTTGTTTACTCAAATTAATACGCAACACGTTGTTTACCCAACATTAATACACAACACGTTGTTTACCCAACATTAATACACAACACGTTGTTTACCCAACATTAATACGCAACACGTTGTTTACCCAACATTAATACGCAACACGTTGTTTACCCAACATTAATACATAACACGTTGTTTACCCAACATTAATACACAACAGGTAAATTAACTCTAAGGTATCATCATGCCAAATTTGAATTGTCCCAAACAATGTTATGTCTTGTTATGTACAAACAGTTGTGAAAAAAGTCTGAAATAAAAAAAAAGTATATAGCAAACAGCATTCTGATTCTTCACTTTAAACTAAGATAATATACTGTGTATATTATCAGGAATTGGGAAACAAGTTTAGTAAGTTTTGCACAGTTTTACTTGTTAGAATGCGCTCCCTGTCTCACTGTGTTCTGTTCGACCTTCAACAGTTTTTATATCTCCGTTCCACAAGAGCTGGGTAATCCCTACGGGTTTAGCGCTTCCCTATGAACTATAACATGCTCCTTCCCGGGTTAACGAGTCACCTGACGTTGTGGATATTTTCTTTGTGATGGATATGTGGGATAGCGGGCCACCAGCAGCAACTGCCTGGTTGACCGGGCAAACACCAGACGAGCCTGGCCCATGGCCGGGCTCCGGGAGAAGAAAAACTCGGAGTTCATTAAAGGTAGGGTAAAGGTATAGTGTCTTTGTACTACCGTCTTCGTATCTACCTACCTGGAGTCTACCTTTCACTGAAAGTCTTCTAAACTAGTGAGATCATCTTGAAACTTAGTCTCTTGTCTGATTTTTTTAAGACGAAAATAGGCTCATAGAAAAAATCTGTCAGGTCCCTAATGTAGATAATAAATTTGTGGAGAAGTGCTGGAGATGTATAAGATACACAGCGACACGTACTACCTGGAGTCTGCCTGGAGGGTAGTTTGGGGGTCAATGCCTCCACGGCCCGGTCCATGACCAGGCCTCACGGTGAATCAGGGCCTGATCAACCAGGCTGTTATTGCACACTTATAAAATAATATTACCATCTACCAGACGAGGCTGGTCCCAGGCCGGGCTCTGAGAGTAAAAAAAACTCGGAGCTCATCAAAGGTATATCATAGGTACCAGGAAATATGATAAATGTTGCCTGAAGAAATATGCAAGTCTTCAAGAGGAAATAATATTCTTCAGGAGGGAACTGATTATCTAGCAATGGCTGTGTGGGAGCGCTGTCTGCAAGTAACAATAGCACGATGAATCACACGATTACTAAGGAATCCTAGGCATAGGTGGTTGTGCGAGTTGAAGCACTGACCTGGGAAGAGAGAATGTGAAGCCTCAAGAAAGATAAGGGTAGGAAGAGGCGACAAAGGACTGATGATAGGAATGAAGCACCAAAGAAAACTGAAAAGGAGGTGAAAGTAAAAGAGGATTAAAGAAAAGCGCGTAGGAAGAATAAGAAAGTTAATGTAAAGAAACAGCAGGATAATAATTAAAAAGGCCTCTGTAGATGTCTAGTGACAACACTATTAAGTCTGCCTCAGAATCTTTCTCTCACAAATTAATTAGAAAACATCAGATAAACATTGTAATATTTGGGAAACTTCACAAGCACATCCAGTGGTACCTACAGCAAGCAATACAAGTGCAACAAGCACATAATAGTGGTAAATTTTGAAGTGGAGTTAATTCTTAGCACGGTCACGCCAGTGGTTGCTTACCACTGAACAAGACAGCATATGATTTCTTCCCTAGGACGAAGCCCCCATTATCAGAGTGCTTAACGCGTTGGTCAGCTTCGTACACTCTTTAAGAAGATTTCCACGACAAATTATTGGCCCTCCTGCCTAAACATCTCCTTTCTCCCCCTTGCCCCTCAACCATTGTTTACACCGGTTCTCGACGCGCGCATAAAACAAGTGAGCATCAGTCCGCTGTATCTGATGGCCTCTCGACCACCTCTTTGTTGGAGGAAGGCATAAGTGGGTCGGGTGGGGGTGACCCTCTAATCCCTGGCCACTTGTAGTAATTCTTTGCGCGCTCATTGTCGGCTCTGGGTGTTTATTGTTAACCTACAATAGTAAACAACTTGAGCAGACAGAAGTAAGTGCTGGGTAGAGGGCCGGTGCCGTCATTCAACAGGCGTAAGAGAGGTCCTAATCGCTCGAATCTTATCTATTTTTTTTTACGTAGAGCTGTTAGATGCGGCTGAAGGGGAAGACTCGTTAGGGATCCCTGAAATGTTGTGCACCCTTAATAACTTAATCTGCTTGAATAATTGATGAGACAAAACTGTGTGTGTTTATTTTGCAGTGTAAAATATTCTTGAAAGAGGAGAGGACTGGCGCATTATGAAAGTGTTAGCGAGGGAGGATTGATGGAGTGAAACGGGAGTTTTGTGATAGTTTTAGTTAGACATCTACCAACTTGTTACGATAAAAGAAAAAAAGGTCATAATATCGTGGCTGGAACAATACACAGTTAACCCACAATTAGGACGACGTTTCGGGTTATTTGTTCAACGTTACGATAAAGGTGTATGTTATTATTGTATTTATGGTAAAGCGCAGAACTGTGTAGGTGAGGGAAGTACCCTGGTAGAATATACCCACACTGTGTAAATAAATCATAATAAAGGTTAAAACATTTTATTTTGAAGACGTTTCGCCCACCAGGGAATATATCAGTTCATTGCATAGGTAGGTCCAGGTAGGTCATACCGCGCCTGGGCAATGAGAGGTAATGTGGTTTGATTCAAAGAAAAGGAGAGTAGCTTTAGTTCCTCGCATCTTGAAGTGTCTACCTGGAGAGTCCCCCGAGAGTGAACGCCCCCGCGGCCCGGTCCCAGACCTGTCATTTCGGTGGATGTCATTCTTCAGGTCACCATGTGTCCCTGACTCCTCACTACTACTCCGCCTATACTGTACTTTTTTCAAGATTGGTGGACTGAACACATTGATTCAAGGTTGTGAGGGATTGATTACCTCAAACTCCTCTATTTCTACCGTTCTTCTTTGTATTGGACTGATGAAGCCACTGTATGGCGAAACGTTTCGTTAATAAAGATACCAAAATGTTGCCTGTACCGGGAGGCCTGGTGATGGACAGGGCCGCGGGGGCGTTGACCCCCGGAATGCATCTCATTCTTCAACTTGTAATTTTTTAAAATCATCAAACTGGGATTTATATCAAGAATTATAAGCAACAGGAGTCCAGAGGTTATACTACAGCTCTACACATCTGTACCTCTATGTTAGAATTGATCAAGGTCGCAGGACTGAAATGTTTTCTGATACTTGTCGGTATCTGTTACCAAGGTTTATACCATGCCTTGATCAACCAGGCTGTTGAGAGTGTTAGGTGGTAACAGAGTGGCTGTCGCTCAGTCGTTGGTGGGGCTACCAATCCACTTACCCGCATCACAACACATTCCTCTTTACTCTGGAAAAGTTGAACACACAAGAGAAAAGATGCAGCATAATTTACTCCTGGAAAATATTGGACGAGATGGTTTTAAATTTGCACACGGAATTTGTTTCTTATCAGACTTGGGAAACACTACAAAATAACCAAAAGAAAATTACTGTTATTATTATTATTAGTAGTAGTAGTATAAATTTGATCCAAGGAAGGGGAGAGCTTGGAATTTCACTATTTTTTCACTGTGATTTGTTCTGCATGCAATATATATATATATATATATATATATATATATATATATATATATATATATATATATATATATATATATATATATATATATATATATAAAATATATATGCAAAAAGATCACAGTAAACAGGTGATATCAAAATGTGCAAGACAACCACTATGAAAAATAGAGGAATTAAGCGCTTTCGTGACTACTCACATTATTATAGTTCCTTGATAATGTGAGTAGTCACGAAAGCGCTTGGAATTCCTCCATTTTTCATAGTGGTTGTCTTGCATATATATATATATATATATATATATATATATATATATATATATATATATATATATATATTCATCAAAACCATTTTGATGAGCCTGTGCCATGAGTGTCAGGAGGTTGACTAAACACCGGGCCACGCGGGGAGGGGGAAGGCGATGGTTCCGGGAATCAAGAGTGAGACCAGGAGTACTGTGTGTGTGTGTAATTGAGTGTGAGGATGACCGCCCCCGCGGGTCGGTCTCGGGCTGGAGAAGACAGTGGGAGGCCAACACGAACACCACTGATATAAGAAATTTTAACCCGAATAAAAGTAAAAGTTTAGAGGAAATTGAAAAAAAAGTACTACATGCAAAGGGGAACATTTTATAGGAATCTTGTCGACCGTGGCGATCAACCAGGCTGTGATGGATATGTGGGGCAGCGGGCCACCAGCAGCAACAGCCTGCTTGTCCAGATGAACACTAGACGAGTCTGGCCCATGACCGGGCTCCGGGAGTAGAAAAGCTCTCGGAACTCATCAAAGGTATATCAAAGGTATAAAGGTATGGTGTGATAGCGCACAAAATGCTTTGTGGGTCTGCCGGCTACTAGCAGAAACAGCCTGGCTGATAAGCAGATCGACACTGAAGTCTGGCTGTAACGGTAGAATAACCTTGGAAACCGGTCACAGGTATAAGATTGTGACGTGAGAGCTAGATATATTTTAAGAGTAGATATTACCATGTGGGAGTCATTACGAGAGAAGAAGGGGACTCACGCAACTCTCATTGTGAGGGGATTACTGGGTGAAGGGCTCGGAGCGATGGGGCGTGAAGGGGAATTATCTATTATAATGGGCATGATAGACTTAGCGCACGGGCCACGGTGATGGGTAAACACAGGGTACGGAGAGAGATAGGGGATAGGACAAGCAGAGAGAGAGAGAGAGAGAGAGAGAGAGAGAGAGAGAGAGAGGCAGACACAGACAGACGGACAGTTTTACAACATATAATGTATTAGTAAAACGGGAATATTGACACATAAAGGAGGAAAAAGAGACAATGGAAGGAGGGAAGTGAAGGGAGGGGAGAGGAACGTGAGATGGAGTGAGGGAGAGAGTGAGGGCAGGTGTGTTCTGAACATGGGCAGCGGCAGGTGTTAATCCTCCTACTGATTGACAGCTGTTGAGTAGAGGGAGGGGCGGACACAGGGTCGTGGAGGGGCGGACACAGGGTCGTGGAGGGTCAGACACAGGGTCTTGGTGGGCTCGGGCACAGGGTTGTGGAGGGGAGGGAATAGGGTCGTGGAGGGCTCGAGCACGGGGTTCTGGAGGGGCGGACACAGGGTCGTGGAGGGCGCGGACACACGGTCATGGAGGTGCAGGCACAGGGTCGTGGAAGGGCAGGCACAGGGTCGTGGAGAATCAAGGAGCAGCCACAAGCAGCAACAGCCTAACTGATCACGTCATTAACAAGCAAGCCTTGTCTTAGATCGGGCTACAGGTAGGTCAACTTGGGGATCGAGGCAGAAGAGCAGAGCTGGAAAATGTAGAGAGATTTAAAAGTCGAAGGTATTGTGAACATTCAGTGATTCTCGCTCTTATAGGGACTTTCAGTGTGTAAATTTGAAAGTAATCACCAGCATTTTCCATGCATAGATTATTATATAATTTTCTTGTCTGGTTGATCAGGCAAGCACCAGACGAGCCTGGGCGATGGCCGGGCTCCTGGAGTAGAAAAACTCTGGGAACTCATCATTTCTTCGGGAAGAAGAATGAGAGGAATTTTGAGCCTTCTCAATAATTTTTACCTTGTTGATTATTACTCTTTGGGTTCGATTTATTAAAAATTGAGGATCCTGGTGATTATTTTATTTAATTTTTGTAGCTTTTCTACCACGAAAATGACTCGCAGTGGTGGCTCATGCTAACCTCCTAGTAGGATGAATTTTATTAGCCAGTTGGTCCAGTGGTTAGCGCACTGGCCTGTGAGTTTCAACACTCACTTACCATGGGTTCAACTCCCACCCGTTCCCTGATTTGATTTGTGGAAACAATAATGAAAAAGTACAAGTAGATACCTTTGATGAGAGTCTGCTTCCAGAACCCGGCCATGGGCCAGGCTCGTCTGGTGCTTGCCTGGTCAACCAGACTGTTGCTGCGGGAGGCCCACATATCCATCACAGCCTGGTTGATCTGGCACCTGGTGAAGATACTTGTCTAGTTTCCTCTTGAAGACTCCTACAGTTGTTCCAGCAGTGTTTCTGATGTCTTCGGGTAAGATGTTGAATAATCTGGGGCGACGGATGTTGATATAGTGTTCCCTTACTGTGCCCATCGCACCCCTGCTTTTCACTGTGTTTATTTTGCACTTTCCATATTTCACTCCAGTATGTTGTTATGGCAATGTGCAGATTTGGGGCCAAGCCCCTCGAGTACTTTCCAGGTATTTATTATCATGTATATCTCTCTCCTCCGCTCCAGTGAGTACATACTTAAGACTTTAAGGCGTTCCCAGTAATTTAAATGCTTTACTGTCTCTATACGGGCCGTAAATGATCAACACTGAGCAATATTCCAAATGAGGGAGCACTAGCGATTTGAAAAGTGTCATCATTGGCATTATTTTCCTTGTTTTAGCCTCGCTACTTCCACCCATTTCCACCCTCACCTACATACATACGAGGGGACGATGACCAGGCTGTAGCAGCATCACTTACATGACACCCATATCTGTTTTCACCCTTTCAGTAGCCACTTCGTCAGTCTGTCTGATCACGTATGTCTCTGTCAACGAGTCTGTGTTTCAGCATGTTCACGTGTCAGCCTATTCGTTCCCCCATCCATGTATCTGCCTGTCCATCCCTCGTCCACGTGCCTGCCTGTCTGTCCCTCGTTCACGGGACTACCTGTTCATCCCTCGTCCATTAAACTCACAGAACCAGCCTGTCTTCAGTACGCCTCAGAACACACTAGCTGTTCTGTCTCGACCGCAGACGGGATAGATATCTCGCTAAATAATCTCTACCTGCGCAGAACTTGAAGGTCAACTCCTTAATGTGTACACTAAAATAACACCTTACTAAGGTGTAGGATAAATCTAGCGTAAAGTTGGGGTTGACTACCTTTTGATTATTCCGACTTGATCTCTGACCAACTCTCCTGGTTGATGACCTGATCACTTAAGCTATTGGTGTTAGCAGAATTGTCTGGATAAATTTATTGGTTCCCTCTTGAAGAGAGTTTTCTTTAGCAGTTTCTAGTATATTTAGAGGAAGGGTGTTTAAAAGTGTTGGATCATGTATCTTGTTATCTCTTAGTAAATCCGTTGACCCTCCCGCTCTTGTAAGAAGTAATTTCAATCGCAGTTATGCTAGTAACACCATTATTTTCCTTTAGTCTAAATTCTTTCGCATGGTTACCCGTAGGTCTTCTATTTTTGTCATTAGAAAATAAGTAGCTAACTGATGTTCTCACTGATAAATTATACATGTATTGTTTTCTGTCCCACTGGAAGACTTGGTTTATATCGGCTTGAAGATTTGGCCGTGTCCTCAGTGGATGCCACGCTCATACACATTATAGTGTGGTAGAACAGCGGGACATCAGCAGTAACAGCCTGGCTGACCAGGCAAGCACCAGACGAGCCTGGCCCATGGCCGGGCTCCAGGAGTAGAAAGACTCTCGGAACTCATCAAAGGTATCGTTTGTTGAGGATGATACAGTGGTGACTGCTTCATAGTCTCTGTCAGATATGAGAATGAGAATCAGGGCGAGTATTGTGCTTTCACGAACTGCTTTTTTCAGTAGAAAACTTCAAATTTTATTTCGTTGACTATTACTATTTTAGTAGTAGTAGTAGGGGGGGGGTTCAGTTTGTTAGAAAATTCAGTCGATCTGTCCACTTATCCAGTTGTTGTTTTTACTGACATGGTCATACTTTTCAAAGGCTTTCGTGAAAATTGTGTATATTACGTCGGCATTTAGCTTGTCTTCTGCAAGTGCCGGATCAGCTACGTTGTGATGTTTATGTGGGCCTGCGGACAGCTAGCACAAATAGCCTGGTTCAACAGGAAAGCCTTTGATATACCATTAAAGGTTCTCGAGAGTCTTTCCTGCTCTCGCAACCAGGCTTGTCTGGTGCTTGCCTGATCAGCCAGACGGTTACTGGTGGCTGGCGGCCCGCTGGCCCACATATCCACTACAGCTGGCCTCAGGCAGGGCTGTGGGGGTGTAAAAGCCTCTTGGAAATAGGTCACAGGAGCAGGAGCGTCCTGCTCTGAACACATTTTGTTCCGAGTTCTGTAACTATTGTGATACCTCAGGATTTTTTTTTTAAAGATTTTTAAAAATGTGAAAAATTTAATGCTATTTGGTTGTGCTTTTTTCTATTTCTTGAATGTTACCTCTTCATCAACACTGTTGTCTTTGCTGCTGGGCCTAGCCTTGGCTCTTTTTCTATTTATGCAGGCTTTCCTCTCCCCACTTATTTATTCATCATCTGCCGTAACAGCCTGGTTGATCAGACCCTGATCCACCGGGAGGCCTACATGGAGTCTACCTGGAGGGTATTCCGGGGGGGTCAACGCCCCCGCGGCCGGGTCCATGACCAGGCCTCCCTGGTGGATCAGGGCCTGATCAACGAAGCTGTTATTGCTGGCCTGGTTAAGGACTGGGGCCGTGGGGGCGTTGATCCCCTTAACACCCTCCAGGTGAGTTTGTAATGGAGTGTAATGGTCCAGTGCTGCTTAGGTAATGGCTCACTCACCCCTTGTGGGGTTTTACCTGAATCATTCTAGTTCTAGACAGTGTTTCGGGGATTATAATATAAGTATTTTTATGTATATACGTCAAATACTTCCGGTTGGGGGGGGAGGTTGCATACGAAACGTAAACGGTCATAACCGTAATCGAGACGTCAGTAAAACGTGCGTGTGAGTGTACTTGCACACCCGTGACGCTTTACAATATCCTTGTGATTGAAGTTGTACGTTTGTGACTAGTGTCAACGGTGAGGGGAGAGAAGGGAACTGAGAGAGGAAGGGACAGCAAGAGCAAAGAGCGGGTAGGTGTAGATGAAGTGGTAAGGGGAGGGAGGAAAGTGGCGGGTTTGTAGCAAGAAAGGGAAAAAGAGGAAAGGGTGTGAGGGGATGGGGAGAAGGGGAAAGGCAAAAAGGCAGGATTCAGACCATTGTCCTCCACAACAAGCTTTGCAATCGTGATGGCTTTGGCGGTGCTTCCACGAGGGGAAACTAAGTGAGGGGATATACACATACACAAAAAAAAAAAACAGGAGACACGCGCTTCTTCCTTTGTGCCTGGATCAGGGAGCCAGCCAGGCGCCAAGGTAACAATGGAGGAGGGTGGTGTTGCCGTGGGCAGCTATACTTTCACCAGACAGCCTGGCTGGCAGACAGAGTGGTAGACAGTCATGCTTGCTGGCTGGCTACCAGACAGACAGAGCAGTCAAGCAGGCTGGTAGGCAGACATGCTGGCTGCAGGCAGGTGGGAACGTAGACAAACAGTAGGCTAGCGAGTAGTTAGAAGGATGTCCAGTACGTCTGAAGTCAAGCAGCCTGGTTAGCTTACTAGCAGACCAACGCGGAGACTACAGCTCCTAGACCGACGTAGAGACTACAGCTCCTAGACCGACGTAGAGACCACAGCTCGCAGACCAACGTAGAGACCACAGCTCGCAGACCAACGTAGAGACCACAGCTCGCAGACCAACGTAGAGACCACAGCTCGCAGACCAACGTAGAGACCACAGCTCGCAGACCAACGTAGAGACCACAGCTCGCAGACCAACGTAGAGACCACAGCTCGCAGACCAACGTAGAGACCACAGCTCGCAGACCAACGTAGAGACCACAGCTCGCAGACCAACGTAGAGACCACAGCTCGCAGACCAACGTAGAGACCACAGCTCGCAGACCAACGTAGAGACCACAGCTCGCAGACCAACGTAGAGACCACAGCTCGCAGACCAACGTAGAGACCACAGCTCGCAGACCAACGTAGAGACCACAGCTCGCAGACCAACGTAGAGACCACAGCTCGCAGACCAACGTAGAGACCACAGCTCGCAGACCAACGTAGAGACCACAGCTTGCAGACCAACGTAGAGACCACAGCTCGCAGACCAACGTAGAGACCACAGCTCGCAGACCAACGTAGAGACCACAGCTCGCAGACCAACGTAGAGACCACAGCTCGCAGACCAACGTAGAGACCACAGCTCGCAGACCAACGTAGAGACCACAGCTCGCAGACCAACGTAGAGACCACAGCTCGCAGACCAACGTAGAGACCACAGCTCGCAGACCAACGTAGAGACCACAGCTCGCAGACCAACGTAGAGACCACAGCTCGCAGACCAACGTAGAGACCACAGCTCGCAGACCAACGTAGAGACCAGAGACCGTTTCCTCCCGAAGACGGTTTAAGGTGTTTAAGTCTTGAATATTTTATGTATTATTTTTTACACCTTCACTCTTGATTGGAGCAGTAGAGAGTCTCGAAACTCATCAAAGGTATAAGCCAGTAGTGTTTTCCATTCTCGTAAGGAGTGATTATAATGTCCAGACTTGAAATCAGTTCCTCCAGCATTTTCCAAGTGAAAATTATTTGCCCGCTCTCCAGGGAGCACATTTTTAGCTGTCCCCAGTTTTAGCTGTCCCCAGTTTTAGCTGTCCCCAGTTTTAGCTGTCCTCAGTTTTAGCTGTCCCCAGTTTTAGCTGTCCCCAGTTTTAAAACTGTCTTTGAAGAAGCGCTTATACCCTTGCGTACTCGTATCACTAACAACTAAAACCAACAGGCTGCGGCTCCAACGAGTCCAGAACAAAGCTCTCCCCTTTATCACTGGGACCAGATTAAGGGACAGAATCAGAATTGAAGACCTACATGTACAACAAGAAATCGCTGCAATTAATGTAAGGATAGATAAACTAGCGAAAAGACAGCTATACGACATGCAAGAACTATATGTACCTGATAGAGAAAATCCCCCCCAACCAGTAAACACAACCGACTATGTCATCACCACACCTACCCACCGAACCCAAATCCTGAGTGATCTCCCCGTCGAACCAGAAGAGTGGATACCACCAGACCCAGTCTACGTTCAACAACATAGATAAATACTCCCCATTTATGGGTGACCTACCTTTTTCCAAACTACATCTTACAACTAACATTGTAACACCTACGAACTTCCTATTTTAGGACACCACCTCAGAAACTGCTTGAACAACTCCGGGCTAGCCACCAACATCAAAAGCCCAGCAACTACCACCTGTTGCAACAGAGACTGCTCGTCCAGCACCGGGCTACCCACCATCAACATGGAAAGCCCAGCAACTACCACCTTTTGCAGCAGCCTTTCCCGAAAAAAAAAATTAAATTACTACAAATAGTATGTACTCTTGCAACTCAGTGTCATGCTGTGATACAGCAGTATACCTGTGTGCAACTGATGGGGTGAAGGCATAACCTCCTCATAAAATTTACTTATGTATAACTCTACATACACACACACTTATTATGTTGCGCCAAAGTGGATAGGCCACTTGCCTTTACAACCCTAACCTCTCCCTCCCCCCTCCCATCTATTTCCCAGTTTCTATCCTTACCCATCCTTCTTCCTTCCCCATCTTACCGACGCTCAGGTCAAATCAAGCTCAAGCTTGGTCAGTGGTCAGTGGTCAGTGGTCACAAGTGGTCGCAGTCCCTGAGCTGCTTTGGGACTTAGTGTGAAGGGTTAAATCATGGCTAGCTGCTGCAGTGTTTTAAAACGTGAGGTTGGAGTGTTGACGAAGGAGGTGGTCCTGCTTCTCCAGGAGGGATTTAGGAGGCTGAAGGTTCACCTCAATGGGTTTGAGAGTGAAGTGGCTGGAGTGGTGGAGGGAAATAGGGATACCAGTAGTGAGGTGCAGTCTGCCACTCCCTGCGAGGAGGGTGAAGGGGGGGAGGAAGAAAGGGCTACCAGGAGTGAGGTGCAGTCCAGCACCTGCTACAAGTGGCAAGTGGTTCCCAGTAATGGCAGGAACATCAAAATAAGGTAAGTTAAGAGAGAAGATTTGAAGGTAGGAAATCGCTTCTCTGTTCTTCAGGATGAGTGTACTCCAGAGGCCAGTGAAGGTAAAGGTACTTACTACTTCCCCTGCTAATAGAGGTAAGCGAATTCTTGTGGTAGGTGACTCATATGTAAGATATATGGACCGTGCTTTCTGTAATAGGAATAGGAAGGTGAGAGAGAGGGTGTGCTTCCCTGGAGCTGGTGTTGGAGACATAGTCAACAGGTTGGATAATATCATGTCAGGTAATGGGAACAAGCCCATTATCTGTCTCAGTGCTGGTGGAAATGATATTGGGAAGGGTAGGAGAGAAGAGCTGCTAGATAAGTACATACCTTTGATATACCTTTGAAGAGTTTCGAGAGTTTATCTACTCTCTGAGCCCGGCCATGGGCCAGGCTCGTCTGGTGCTTGCCTGGTCAACCAGGCTGTTGCTGCTGGAGGCCCGCTGCCCCACATATCCATCACAGCCTGGTTGATCTGGCACCCGATGAAGATACTTGTCCAGTTTCCTCTTGAAGGCTTCTGCAATGGTTCCAGCCGTGTTTCGGATATCTTCTGGTAAGATGTTGAATAGTCTGGGACCCCGGATGTTAATACAGTGTTCCCGTATTGTCCCCACCGCACCCCTGCTCCTCACTGGGTTTATTTTACACTTTCTCCCATATCTCTCACTCCAGTATGTTGTTATGGCAGTGTGCATATTTGGGACCAGGCCCTCAAGTACTTTCAATGTATATATTATCATGTATCTCTCTCTCCTCCGCTCCTCCGCTATAGATCTAATTAAGTCTAAGGGAGGGCTCTCAATTATATGTAGCATCTTGCCTAGAAGGGGAGTGGGAAATGAATGGTTGTCTATGGCAATTGGTGCAAATTGCTGGCTAGACAGATACTGCAAGGAACTTGCAATCCCATTCATTGACAACTGGGACAACTTTTATGGCAAACATGATATGTATGCAAGGGATGGGGTACATCTCTCTAGGACAGGAGTGGAAGCACTTGCCAACTAGATCGAGAGGGCCATTGCTGACATGCCTAGGATTTTAAACTGATAGAAGATAGAGGTATAGGTGTGTGTGGGGAACACTCAGTTAGCAACACTTGGGCTGAAAACAGTAAGTGTATAAAAGAAATTCATCATAAAGTTACAAATAAGGACAATGGATCAGGTCAGCAAACAAAGGGAGACAGTAGAGGGAAACAAGAGACTAGCTCCCTTAAGGGAGTGCAAGAAATAAGATAGATGAGCTAAGATTAATTGCAAGTGCAGGAAACATAGATATTATTGCTATAACAGAGACCTGGCTCAATCTGAAAGATAGAGAGTTGCCTTCTGAATGTCACATACAAGGCTATAAATTATTCCACACTGATAAGGTCAACAGGAAGGGTGGTGGAGTAGCGATGTACATCAGAGATAATTTGAATTGTTGTGTTAGACAAGATATAAAATTAGAAGAGTCAGCCACTGAATCTGTTTGGTTACAGGTTCTTGAGAGCTGTGTAAAACTTATCTTGGGTGTGATTTACAGGCCCCCAAATCTTGATAGGGAGTGCAGTAAACTTCTATGGGATGAAATTCGTAAGGCATCTACATATGAAAATGTTGTGCTAATGGAAGATTTCAACTTTAGACAAATTGACTGGAGCGATTTGACAGGAAATTTAGAATCAAGTGACTTTCTTGATACGATTCAGGATTGTTTTTTGAAACAGTTGGTGACAGAACGAACTAGAAGAAATAACCTGCTAGACTTGGTTCTTGCCAGCAGGGAATCACTAATTGATAATCTTGAGGTTAATGATGAGCTTGGGGAAAGTGATCACAAATCACTCAGTTTTAATATATCATGGAATTACCCTAATAATGGCAATCAAATCTGTCCCTGACTTCTGCCTGGCTGATTTCATAAAACTGAAAAATTACCTGGGTAGGCTGAACTGGAATGACCTGACAGTGGGTCAGGTAGGTGGTGATTGCCATTATGACGTTTTCCAGAGAATAGTTCTAGCTGCTCAGACAACTTATGTTCCTAATAGGGAAATCAGATCAAACAAAAATGATCCTAAATGGATGAATAATAGATTAAAACATCTCATTGGTCAAAAGAGAGGCATATATAGGCAAATCAAAAGAGGAGAGGGGCAATTAAGTAATCAATATATTCAGTTAAAGAGAGAAATAAAAAAGGGAATAAGAAAAGCAAAAAGAGACTATGAGGTTAAAGTTGCAAGAGAATCGAAGACTAACCCAAAAGTATTTTTTCAGGTATACAGAAGTAAGATTAGGGACAAGATAGGCCCACTCAAAAATTACTCAGGTCAGCTCACCGTCAGTGATAAGGAAATGTGTAGAATGTTTAACACTTACTTCCTCTCAGTTTTTACACAGGAAGATACTAGCGATATTCCAGAAATAATAAATTATGTAGAACAGGACGATAGTAAACTATGCACGATTAGGGTCACAAGTGACATGGTCCTTAGACAAATAGATAAATTAAAACCTAACAAATCCCCAGGCCATGATGAACTGTATGCAAGGGTTCTAAAGGAATGTAAAGAGGAGCTTAGCAAACCTATGGCTAATCTTTTCAACATATCACTGCAAAATGGCATGGTGCCAGATAAGTGGAAAATGGCAAATGTAATACCTATTTTCAAAGCAGGTGACAGGTTCCTTAGCTTCGAACTATAGACCAATAAGCCTAACCTCCATAGTGGGAAAATTTATGGAATCAATAATTGCCGAGGCAATTCGCAGCCATCTTGAAAAGCATAAATTAATCAACGAATCTCAGCACGGTTTTACAAAAGGGCGTTCCTGCCTTACAAATTTAATAACTTTTTTCACTAAGGTGTTTGAGGAGGTAGATCATGGTAATGAATATGATATTGTGTATATGGACTTCAGTAAGGCTTTTGATAGAGTCCCACATCAGAGACTATTGAGGAAAATTAAGGCACACGGAATAGGAGGAAATTTTTTTTCCTGGATAGAGGCATGGTTGACAAATAGGCAGCAGAGAGTTTGCATAAATGGGGAGAAATCAGAGTGGGGAAGTGTCACAAGCGGTGTTCCACAGGGGTCAGTATTGGGCCCCTTGTTGTTCACAATCTACATAAACGACATAGATGAGGGAATAAATAGCGACATAAGCAAATTTGCCGATGACACCAAAATAGGCCGTCCAATTCATTCAAATGAAGACATTAGAGCACTCCAGGAAGATTTGAATAGACTGATGCAGTGGTCGGAGAAGTGGCAGATGCAGTTTAATATAGATAAATGCAAAGTTCTAAATATTGGACAGGACAATAACCATGCCACATATAAACTAAATAATGTAGATCTTAATACTACTGATTGCGAAAAGGATTTAGGAGTTCTGGTTAGCAGTAATCTAAAACCAAGAACAGAAGTGCATAAGTGTTCGCAATAAAGCGAACAGAATCCTTGGCTTCATATCAAGAAGCATAAATAATAGGAGTCCACAGGTTGTTCTTCAACTCTATATATCCTTGGTTAGGCCTCATCTAGATTATGCTGCACAGTTTTGGTCACCGTATTACAGAATGGATATAAATGCTCTGGAAAACTTACAAAGGGGGATGACTAAGTTGATCCCATGTATTAGAAATCTTCCCTATGAGGATAGACTGAGGGCCCTGAATCTGCACTCTCTAGAAAGGCGTAGAATTAGGGGGGATATGATTGAGGTGTATAAATGGAAAACAGGAATAAATAAAGGGGATGTAAATAGCGTGCTAAAAATATCTAGTATTGACAGAACTCGCAGCAATGGCTTTAAGTTGGATAAATTTAGATTCAGGAAGGATATAGGAAAGCATTGGTTTGGTAATAGAGTTGTCGATGAGTGGAACAAACTCCCGAGTACAGTTATAGAGGCTAAAACGTTGTGTAGTTTTAAAAATAGGCTAGATAAATATATGAGTGGGTGCGGGTGGGTGTGAGTTGGTCCTGACTAGCTTGTGCTACTAGGTCAGTACTGGAGAAACCAGGGGTATGGGCACCAGGGGCCATACCAGGTAGGACATCACCAGTGGTACTAACCAAACACAAAGAAAGACCAAACATCCCAAATGGTAACTCCTGCTTCATATTTGCAAATATTCAGGGTCTGAAATCAAATAAAAATGACAAAGTTAGTTATGTTAGTGGACTCCTATCAGAAGCAAATGCCATGTTTGGAGCATTTACAGAAACACATACAAGGGATGTTTTGGACGGAGAGATTCAGATAGAAAACTATAACATGTATAGATGTGATAGAATTAATAGGTCACAGGGAGGAGTAGGACTCTATATAAAAGATACTCTCTGTTGCACAGAAGTTTTGAACGCTACGAATGATATAGTAGAAATCCTCGGCATTAAAGTGGAAAATAAGAATCTAGTAATTATCCTAGTATACAAACCACCATCAGCAACTGCGGAGGAATTCACAGAGCAGTTAAAGAAGATAGATAGCTATCTGGATAGGCTAGAGAATCCCACCCCAAACATTTTAATCCTTGGAGATTTTAATCTCCCCATGTAAAATGGAAGATGAGGCACCATAATGTTATACCAGAAATAACTCCTGGAAGCACCCTGGCTCAACAGGCACATACCAGGGAACTAATGAGGCTTTGTGAAAAGTACTCACTAAACCAACAGATAATTGATCCCACTAGAAATGAAAATACCCTGGATTTGATATTCACAAACAACGAGGAATTAATCAGAGACATAACAGTTACAAAAACAATATACTCTGATCATAACATCATAGAAGTTCAAACTAGTATTAACTCAGGGTTAGGGAACTGCGACACTAATGTTAGAGACGGAATGTTCAGTAAGTTTAATTTTAATAATCATAGAATTGACTGGGAAAAAATAAACCAAGAGCTATCAGACATATCATGGGAATCAGACATGAGCACCCTAAATCCCCACCAGTGCCTAGAGAAGCTGAATACAGAAGCATACAAGGTATGTATGAAACACGTACCATTGAGGAAACCCCGAAGAAGATCAGATATAGAGAGAGAGCGTAGGAGATGGTACAGGAGAAGAAAACGGGTTACTGAATTGCTGAAAAACACAGTTATGTTGCAACAGAAGAGAGATAGCCTTAACCGAGAGATCACGGAATTAGAGCAAAAACTTAAAAAAGATGTCATACCTGACAGAAGAAGTACAAAGGGAACAAAGAGCCATACAGGATATTGCAAGAAACCCAAAATATTTCTACTCCTATGCAAAATCCAAGCTAAGAACTACCTGTAGAATTGGACCATTATTGAGAGGAGATTCGTATACGGACGATGAACAGGAAATGAGTGAAATTCTAAAAGAACAGTATGAGTCAGTGTTCAGCAACCCACTAAATGACAGCAAGGTAGAAAATGCAGAAATATTTTTCACTCCAGCAGAAGGCTGCGCAGACCACCTAACCGACATTAGTACAAATCCCATAGTTTTCGAAAAAGAAATGGCCAACATGCCCACTCACTCAGCACCTGGACCAGATTCATGGAATGCTTTATTTATAAAACAGTGGAAAGTACCATTAGCAAGAGCCCTTAGTATTCTGTAGAGAAAGAGCTTAGATCTAGGTGAAATTCCAGAGGCCTTAAAGAGTGCAGACATAGCTCCTTTGCATAAGGGAGGTAGTAGAGCACTAGCTAAAAATTACAGACCAGTAGCCCTCACTTCTCACATCATAAAAATCTTTGAAAGAGTGATGAGATGGCAGATTACAAAGTTCATGGACAAGCACAACCAACATAACCCGAACCAGCATGGCTTTAGAGCGGGTCGATCATGCCTGTCACAGCTGCTGAACCATTATGACAGAATTACGGAGGCATTGGAGGACGACCAAAACGCAGATGTGATTTACACAGATTTTGCAAAGGCGTTTGACAAATGCGATCATGGAGTGATAGCGCACAAAATGAGGGCCATAGGCATTACGGGGAAGGTAGGCAGATGGATTTTTGAGTTCCTAACACAAAGAACACAAAAAGTAGTAGTGAACAGGGCAAGATCCAGCATCAGCGAGGTCAAAAGCTCAGTGCCCCAAGGCACTGTCCTGGCACCTCTGCTGTTTCTCATCCTCATAGCAGACATAGATAAAAACACCCAGCACACTTTTGTATCATCATTTGCAGATGACACTAAAATAAGCATGAAAGTCACTACGGTAGAGGACACTGAAAAGTTACAGGAGGACATAAGCAGGGTCTTCCAATGGGCAGTGGAGAACAACATGACGTTCAATGGTGATAAGTTTCAGCTGCTTAGGTATGGAAAAAATGAAGAACTCAAAAGGAACACTATATACAAAACGCAAGAGGGTCACCACATAGAACGAAAGGAACACGTAAAGGACTTGGGAATAATTATGTCTGCTGATCTGTCGTTTAAAGACCATAACAAGACAAAAATCACAACAGCCAGGAAGATGACGGGGTGGGTATTGAGAACTTTCAAAACAAGGGAAATAATGCCGATGGTGACACTATTCAAATCGCTAGTGCTCCCTCACTTAGAATACTGCTCAGTGCTGACGGCCCCGTTCAGGGCAGGAGAAATAGCAGAGCTGGAACAAATCCAGAGATCGTTTACGGCTCACATTGAGCCATTGAAACATCTAAATTATTGGGAACGCCTTCAAGTCTTGAACATGTACTCATTGGAGCGGAGGAGAGAGAGATACATGATAATATATACATGGAAAGTACTTGAGGGCCTGGTCCCAAATCTGCACACTGCCATAACAACATACTGGAGTGAGAGATATGGGAGAAAGTGTAAAATAAACCCAGTGAGGAGCAGGGGTGCGGTGGGGACAATACGGCAGCACTGTATTAACATCCAGGGTCCCAGACTATTCAACATCTTACCAGAAGATATCCGAAACACGGCTGGAACCAGTGTAGAAGCCTTCAAGAGGAAACTGGACAAATATCTTCACCAGGTGCCAGATCAACCAGGCTGTGATGGATATGTGGGGCAGCGGGCCTCCAGCAGCAACAGCCTGGTTGACCAGGCAAGCACCAGACGAGCCTGGCCCATGGCCGGGCTCAGAGAGTAGATACTCTCGAAACTCTTCAAAGGTATTCAAAGGTAAGATGCCGTGCTCCTTCCTTAAGTGAATGTAACCTGACCTGGCTGGGTCGGGGCATTGGCTTAAGCCGGTGGGAGACTTGGACTTGCCTCGCATGGGCCAGTAGGCCTGCTGCAGTGTTCCTTCTTTCTTATGTTCTTATTCAGTAATATTCCAGTCGAGAGAGTGAAAATCAAGCACTAATAGATTAATTGAACACGCCGTCAACAAGGAGACCTCCAGGGCGATGATCGAAATAATTGTAGAGAAAAAAAAATGAGTGCGCTTATTCTCTCTCTCTCTCTCTCTCTCTCTCTGGCAGTCATCGGTGCGACTTTTCCAAGAGCATGCAGAGCGCTGCAGGGTTGCTGTGCGTCTGTCCCTCTCAGTTTGACGGCGGAGACACAAAGGGGACGCAAAGACGCACACGGGCGTACTTGGTGGTGGTTAATAATTAGCAAGTAGTTGGAAGACAGATAGTAGACGGTTAGGTTAATTAGTGGGTACTTAGTGTAATGATGGGGGAGGGACGGGGGCATGTGTGTTGTGAGGCAGTTCTGACCACACTATCATGCATTTATCTCAGCTCACTGGGTTCCAACAGCTGTGCTCGCCTATTTGTGTTGTGTATGTGTGTGTATTTCTCTCTCTCTCTCAGGGGTGTCTCTTTTCTCGATATAGGCCTGTCTCCATTCTAGGAGAGGTGTGTGACCCATCTTGGGTTGGGTGTGTGACCCTGGGATAGGTGTGACCATACTAAAATAGGTGTGGCCACCCTTAGGTTGGTGTGACTGTCCCTCCAACCATCCCTGTGTAGCTACTCTCCCGGCTTGGGCAAGGTACCAGGGATTATCACAGTGGTAGATGGCCCAAGATAACCTCCACTGCTCAACGGATTATCTTCTGCTCCAGCTTATTCCTCCTTTTGATGCTGTTTTGCTGCTTCTCCTTTACTGTTTTTGCTGTTGCAGTGTTTTCTCTTCATGCTGCTGTTTTAGTTTTGCTGTTAAGCATGATGACCTTTAGCTCTCTTCAAGACGGAACCTGACAAATTCCTTAAGTTATTCTGATCAGCTGGGTTGTTCTCTCTTAAGATAGTTTGGTATTGATGGCTCCGTTCAAGGCAGGAGAGACATCAGTTGGAAAAGATACAGATATCGTGTAATGCCTGCATTGAGCCTCCCTTCCTTCCCCAAAAAGATAGATTACAGGGAACGCCTCAAGGTACTTGGAATGTATTCTCTGGAGAGAGAGAGAGAGAGAGAGAGAGAGAGAGAGAATCTGAGAATACATACAAACATTGTTGAATTAAGTTTTAAAGGGAACGTCGTTCCCTTTCCAACTTCCATATTCTCTTTTTTTGTGTCTTAATAGAGTATATTTCTTATTGGAAGAAAACATGTATTCATTAGCACCTTTATCTCCCATTGGAGATAAATTTCTCCACATTTCTGGTGACAGCAGTACCTAGAGTTATTCGTGTTATATTATCTTCCCATCAGGGTTTAGGCGTTCCAAGTTTATATGTTAATGTTGTATTGATTGCAGACACCCTTACGGCGATTTTTTATTGAGCTAGTCAGGTCTGGCTTCGGTTCAGGTCTGGAATTTGAGTAAATTGTGCTACAGGATCAATTAACCATTCCTACAGTGCCAGCAAGTACCTGTTAACAAGTCCTCTCCTTCCACAGGTGTGAGGTACCATCGGTGTCGTCTCCAGCAAGCCAGAGCGACAGTGGGTGCGCCTCACCGTCTGAAGGCTCGGGTGGAGGCGCTGGAGGCGGCGGTGAGGTCTTGGCACCCCTGGTGAGTCTTGGCAGGGGGGTGTCTATGGGCACGGGGTCGGTGTCCACGTCGCCGGCCACCTCATCAGTGTCTCCCGCCTACCACCCGGGCAGCGGGGGCAGCAGTAGCAGCAACAGCAGCAGCAGTAGCAACAGTGGGGCGCCTCCTCCAGCGCCCCATCAAGCACTAGACCCCGCCTGGCTCACCCCGACTCCCCTCACTCACAATAACAACACACTACATGGTGAGTGCTTCGTCATCCTCTGTTGCTACTCTTCTACTTCTACAAGCTTGCAACATACGAAACAAATTGTAAAATTGTACACCCCCCCACACACACAGACATATATATAAGATAACAGTAAACAGGTGCTATGGCAATATGGAAAATAACCACCATGAAAAAAAAATAGTGAATTTCCTGGCAGTCCCGTTTTACTACCCTGGACTGCCAGGGTAGTAAAACTATCGAAACCTGTCACAGGTACATCACGTATAGCCTATCTGATAAACGTATATTACTCAAACATCTTCATACGAAGATGACCTACTTGTGTTATGTTGCTGTGTTTACGTCATTGTCGAAGATTGCAGTTGTAACCATGTTACATTCAATGTATTTCCTGGCCTCCTCCCTGGCCTGGCAAGAGTAATGACAGTGTCCTCACTGGCCTGGCAAGAGTAATGACAGTGTCCTCCCTGGCCTGGCAAGAGTAATGACAGTGTCTTCACTGGCCTGGCAAGAGTAATGACAGTGTCCTCCCTGGCCTGGCAAGAGTAATGACAGTGTCCTCCGTGGCCTGGCAAGAGTAATGACAGTGTCCTCTCTGGCCTGGCAAGAGTAATGACAGTGTCCTCACTGGCCTGGCAAGAGTAATGACAGTGTCCTCTCTGGCCTGGCAAGAGTAATGACAGTGTCCTCCCTGGCCTGGCAAGAGTAATGACAGTGTCCTCCGTGGCCTGGCAAGAGTAATGACAGTGTCCTCTCTGGCCTGGCAAGAGTAATGACAGTGTCCTCTCTGGCCTGGCAAGAGTAATGACAGTGTCCTCCGTGGCCTGGCAAGAGTAATGACAGTGTCCTCCTGGCCTGGCAAGAGTAATGACAGTGTCCTCACTGGCCTGGCAAGAGTAATGACAGTGTCCTCTCTGGCCTGGCAAGAGTAATGACAGTGTCCTCCGTGGCCTGGCAAGAGTAATGACAGTGTCCTCCGTGGCCTGGCAAGAGTAATGACAGTGTCCTCTCTGGCCTGGCAAGAGTAATGACAGTGTCCTCCGTGGCCTGGCAAGAGTAATGACAGTGTCCTCTCTGGCCTGGCAAGAGTAATGACAGTGTCCTCCCGGCCTGGCAAGAGTAATGACAGTGTCCTCACTGGCCTGGCAAGAGTAATGACAGTGTCCTCCGTGGCCTGGCAAGAGTAATGACAGTGTCCTCCGTGGCCTGGCAAGAGTAATGACAGTGTCCTCCCTGGCCTGGCAAGAGTAATGACAGTGTCCTCCCTGGCCTGGCAAGAGTAATGACAGTGTCCTCCCTGGCCTGGCAAGAGTAATGACAGTGTCCTCCCTGGCCTGGCAAGAGTAATGACAGTGTCCTCACTGGCCTGGCAAGAGTAATGACAGTGTCCTCCCTGGCCTGACAAGAGTAATGACAGTGTCCTCACTGGCCTGACAGTGTCCTCACTGGCCTGGCAAGAGTAATGACAGTGTCCTCCTGGCCTGGCAAGAGTAATGACAGTGTCCTCCTGGCCTGGCAAGAGTAATGACAGTGTCCTCCGTGGCCTGGCAAGAGTAATGACAGTGTCCTCCCTGGCCTGGCAAGAGTAATGACAGTGTCCTCACTGGCCTGGCAAGAGTAATGACAGTGTCCTCACTGGCCTGGCAAGAGTAATGACAGTGTCCTCACTGGCCTGGCAAGAGTAATGACAGTGTCCTCCGTGGCCTGGCAAGAGTAATGACAGTGTCCTCCCTGGCCTGGCAAGAGTAATGACAGTGTCCTCACTGGCCTGGCAAGAGTAATGACAGTGTCCTCCCTGGCCTGGCAAGAGTAATGACAGTGTCCTCCCTGGCCTGGCAAGAGTAATGACAGTGTCCTCACTGGCCTGGCAAGAGTAATGACAGTGTCCTCCCTGGCCTGGCAAGAGTAATGACAGTGTCCTCCCTGGCCTGGCAAGAGTAATGACAGTGTCCTCACTGGCCTGGCAAGAGTAATGACAGTGTCCTCACTGTCCTGGCAAGAGTAATGACAGTGTCCTCACTGGCCTGGCAAGAGTAAAGACAATTATTCCTACTCTTTTACTCTTTTAGTAAAATCTCAAAGCCATGTTATATATTGCCATCAAATAATGAGATGCATGGCATATATATTGTAGCATTTAAATTAGACTGCGTGTTGCTAGCACCAATAACCTGGTATGGCACCGGGCACTAAGGGCGATGACCCCCAGAACCATTAAGATAGAGGTACCAGGTAATTACATCACCATTTTCTTTGATTTATACGAATCTTTAAATTTTTAATGTGATTTGCGTTAGTTTTCTTCACTACATGAGAGCTTAACTTTTTCTTAGTAACAGAAGTGAAGGGAGAACCTACCAATAACGCTTCTGACGTGTTCACGGAGGAGCTGCCGCCTTATACTCCAGTGGCCGCCGCAGACAAACACGACCTCTCTGCCTCCCACCTCCAGCAGCTCTACTCCAGGTGAGTCCTCCCTCCCTCCCAGTGTTCACCTCTAGTAATTCGACTATATGTGGGTCCTTCTCCCTCTTTCCTTTCCGTTCGTCTTGTTCAAATACTCATATAAATATGTATATTATCCCATGCTTAACTGGAATCTGAGTAAATGTCTACCATAACCACCGCCACCACCCTCTACAACCACAGTTTCTACTAGCACCAGCCTTTACTTGACCAACACCCATCTCACCTCCGTCTCCTCCTCACAGCACGATGCAGGCCTACGGCGGTAACTCGTACATGCAGCCTACAGGCTTCTACAACACCATGCCCAACTCTCAGTATTCCTACGGCACCGACTACCTGCTAAGTGAGTGTTGCTCCTCAGTCTTAGTACCTAGTGCTTACACCACACTCCCACTGAGTGTTCCCTCAGTCTTAGTACCTAGTGCTTTCACCACACTCCCACTCCTCTATCTTGGTATCTTTACCACTCACACTAGTTACTTCTGATGTCTCTCCATTCCGAGTACCTCCCCAGTAAGTGTTCTTGATCGCACCTCGCTATTGGGTGTAATTTTCATCCTGATAGTGTAATTTGGCTCCTCGTTCAAGTCACGTCTTCCTATATCCTCTCCTCCCCTCCTCCCTTTATACACTGCACTGTGACTGCAGCACCTTCCTACCACCTTCTCTTCCTTCACCCTCATACACAGTAGCACATCTATATACCTCCTCCTCATATCCGCAGTACTTTATTAAAATTTCCATTGGTACAGGCACAACGAGAGGTCTCAACCAGAGCAGTAAGGGCACTCTAGGTTCCACTGGTCTGGGTTCGTCGTGCCTAGGCTCCACGGGTTCCCTAGGCTCGGCTAGCTCCCTGGGCTCCGCTACTGCTTCCTACCTGGCTCCCTACGGCTCCTTCGGCAGCAGTAGTGGCACCCAGGCCTGCCAGAACCCTTACTACGGCACCTCCTACAATGCCTCCTTCGCCACCGGCAACACACAAAACTACACCTCCACGCAACAGGTGGGTCCTTCTGCTGTTTGTGTGTGTACTCACCTGTTTGTGGTTGCAAGGGTCGATTCACAGCTCCTGGTATCTCTTATTCACGAGCACTCACTATTCCTGGCTTAATGGGCGCTGACATATGTACTCTTAGCTATGTATGGAATTTGGCACCATCGCTTCCAAACTGTGGCCCACTACAGGTTTAGTGCTTCCCTTAGCTATAATAATTATATTAAAAAAACGCTTGAACTGTATGGGTCAGAGCCCACACGGGTTTTTTGCACTTCATAAACAATAGTGGCTGGAACAAATCATCAATACTCGCACTTGGGAGATCTTATGACGACGTTTCGCCCCGTCCTGGACCATTGTCATGTTGAAGAATGTTGTTGTCTGACAGTAGTATTAAAAATGGTTTTTGAAAAACCATCGGTTTTTCAATACATTTTTCATCACACATTGTCATGTCATCACATTAATCCAGGAATGACCGAAACATCGTCTTAAGATTCGTTTCTCAAGTGCGAGTTATTGATGATTTGTACTTCTTATATAGACAGACATTATTATTATATTAATGGGTTGGAAAACCCACAAGTAGATGACTGGGACAATTGTGCAACACTTGGTTATCTTTATTGTGGCTTCATCAGTCGTATACAGAGAAAAACGGTGGAAGATGTGAAGAGAGAGTGAGGGAATCAGTCCCTCAGCCTAGAGATAATTGGCTTGATAAAGCCACTGGTGGGCGAAACGTTCCCACAATAAAGATACCCAAATGTTGCAATGCGTTTCATTCATCAACAACCATTATTGTTGTGTGAGAGAGATGGTAACGTGGTAGTGGGTCCCCCACCTCTATACCTTTGATGGGTTTCCAGAGGTTTTCTTCTCTCGGAGCCCGGCCCTGGGCTAGGTTTGTCTGCTGCCTGCCTGGTCAACCAGGCTGTTGCTGCTGGCGTCCCACAGCCTGGTTGATATGGTAGGATCAGTAGCAGGAGGTATTGAAGCAGTGTGTAAGTAATTGTACTTATGTGTACCTAAGTAAACTTACTGTAAGCAAGTTTACTTATTAGTATAATTATCATAGTGTAAATTATCTAGGATAACCCCCTCCCTCCCCCCCAAAAAAAGTCAAATTTCTATTGGGGTAACGTGGCAGTGTGGGTCTCCTTCAGCAGGGTCTGGACTCGGCCTACTACTCTGCGGCATACGCGGGACAGGCGGCCGCCGCAGGCAGCTACTACTACGGTCAAGGCTATGCTGGTTACATGGGCTCCTCCACCGCCTCCACCAACTCCGCCGCCGCTGCCGCCGCCGCCTCCAACGGCCTCTCCTCCGGCCTCCCCACGGCGGCCCCCACCACGCCCACGGCCACCACCTACCAGCTAACACTGCCACTAGAGAGTAAGTCTTTCTCTTCTTCTCTGGCTAATGCAGTGCTGCTAAAGGGTTCTTGATCTAAGGAGTTAGAGCTACCTTCCCATTCCTCAGGTCAAACCTCATTACCACCCTTTCTACAAGCGCTGTATGACCCTTATATAATAATAATAATAATAATAATAATAATAATAATAATAATAATAATAATAATAAAAGTAGTAGTAACGCGTCACCAAAAAAAATCGCCTCTTACTCATTTGAAAAAAGTTAATATAATTTTTGCTAAAAAACTACATACAATAAAATAGGTTAATTAATGTAATCTGTCTTAAGACTTTCCTAGGGAAGGTGAGTCATGAGTAAAGTCTTATTAATTTATTCAAGAAAGAATATCACTGACGTAACTCTTGATCATAACATATAATGTATATTTTTTATTTTAATTAGATTGTTGCTTTTATTATAGGGGATGTGTAGGGGAAGAGGTCTCATGCTTATTTTTGATGTAGGGGCGTGGAGGAGGGGAAAGATGCATTAAGAACATGTCACGGTAGTAAGAGTTCATTACCGCAAGGCACTGTCTTAGTACTCCTGCTGTTTCTCATCCTCGTAGCATACATAAACACTAAAAGCTTCTTATCATCCTTTATGGACTTAACCAGAATAACTGTAAAGGTTACAACCTCAGTAGAAGATACAGAAAAAAAATCAGATATAAACAATACCAGTGGGCAAATAAAAGTAACATTAAGTAAGTTTATTCAAGTACAGGTACACATAAATAGTTACATAAATTATCATACATAGCAGCATATGTGTGTAGATTACCCAGGATAACCCAAGACTTATTTCCGTTGGGGTCCTTATGTCCAGTTTACAAATTTCAAGTATACTTAGATACGAAAAGAATAAACTCAAAACGAACACAATATATACAATGCTGGCTGATCCTCTCATTGTATGAAGGAAACAAATAGAAGACGTAAAACTAATTATCAGGTGCTCTGACATCTAAGAACGCAGTAAGTAAAACGCGCCAAAGGTAAGGAATATGACAGTATGGATTATAAGAACATTGACAACCAGAGGAGCAATGCCAGTGATGGTACATTTGAAAGCAGAGGTTCTCTCACGACTCAGATATTCAAGGCAGAGGACAGACAGCCGAGCTGAAAAACATGGAGGTTGTTTACTGCCCTCAGAATCAATAAAACATTTAAACTACTGGGATACCTCAAAGCACTTTGATTGTTCTCTCTGGTACGGAGAAGAGATACCTGATTTTATATCATGTGTGTGAGGAAGTGTAGAATAAATGCAGTGAGAAGTAGGGATTGTGATGGTTATGCGGGCCTGAGTGTTAGTAGCACAAACATCTTGGTTGACTAGGCAGTTAGCACAAAAGCTTGGCCTGAGGCCGGACTATGAGGTAAGCAGAGCCCTCGTAGCGTGTCAGTGTTCATTCATTCACTCACTGCAGTAACTGGTTCTCTTGCGTGCGAGGCAGGTCACTGCAGTAACTGGTTCTCTTGCGTGCGAGGCAGGTCACGGCAGTAACTGGTTCTCTTGCGTGCGAGGCAGGTCACGGCAGTAACTGGTTCTCTTGCGTGCGAGGCAGGTCACGGCAGTAACTGGTTCTCTTGTGTGTGAGGCAGGTAACGGCAGTAAGGGGTGTTCTTGTGTGAGGCAGGTCACGACAGTAAGGGGTGCTCTTGTGTGAGGCAGGTCACGACAGTAAGGGGTGCTCTTGTGTGAGGCAGGTCACGACAGTAAGGGGTGCTCTTGTGTGAAGGCAGGTCACGACAGTAAGGGGTGCTCTTGTGTGAGGCAGGTCACGACAGTAAGGGGTGCTCTTGTGTGAAGGCAGGTCACGACAGTAAGGGGTGCTCTTGTGTGAAGTCTTTACCAAGACACGTGCAGCAAAGTCTTTCTCATAGCACCGGCTGTAACAAGGCTTATCACTCTCATGAAGTGCTCCCCACTTGGGGCATATGACCCACTTGAAGCTCCAGCCCACCAGCCACACCACAATGTTTACACATATGCCCAGGTGTCTGCCCAGCGTGAACATCATTTATTTAATACACAAATAACCCGTACATACGAGACACACTTATAACGACGTGATAAGTCACGTGATATTTCAGTCACGGTATTGTGCCTTTTTATTCTTCATTTATTTAAAAGACCATCTCAGGTGAACAGAAGTATTATTAATTCTCGCCGGAAAAAAGCAGGAACACGGGAGGCGTAGATTTTGTCTGTATTTCAGGACTTCGTCGGGATTTACAGTTACGGGAGCTGGTGAACTGGCATGACACTAAGCACAGAAAAAAAAATCTTGCTGCATAATATTACAAGAAAACTTTTTAGTTACAAATAAATATGTAATGAAATATGTACATGGTAAGACAGGTTAAAATAGACGAGTAGAGACACTGGTGGCAGGAATCGTTAATGATACCATGTATATGTGGTAGGTAGATAGGAAAGATAGAGCACAGTATGTACGGAGCAAACTTAATACATTCTCCGCCACTATATCTCAGATTGACAAATGAATTTTTACCACTAGTATTTATAGCCAATATAAACTTATTAATAAGCTTCGTAGCATTTTTATAAAAAAGAATATGTGGGATTTGCTGCCATTAGATAATGTAACTGCCAAGGACAGAGTTGAGAGCCTTTATTTGAATAATGTTTTGTTCATAGGTGAGTTTTTCAAGTAATAAGAACTTAAATACGACTCACCAGTAGTCCTTCCGGTTAGATGCACGAAGTATTTGGGTCAGGTGATGAAATGTTGGAAAAGGTAGGTGAGGACCTCGTCTCTTGCTCAACTCATCCTGCTCACACAAGATGAGTTGTGCAACGGGTTTACCGATGCTGAAGACGCCCTGTTTGTTCTACGATGCTTTGTGTTTGAATAACTGCTGCTTCTAGGCATCTCGTTGTCATCTCCTATAACGAGTTCAGCATTCCAAGCATTTGAAGTGGGCATCTTTATACTGCTAATGGCCTGTCAACTATTTGAGTTATAATGTGGTTTTTAAGGCGGTATACTCACTCAAGATTAATGACACAGCCCTTCGGGGTTGAAGGGGGGAGGGGGTTAAAGTATATAGTTTATGTAGTTGGTTATATGACGTGAGTAGGCGAAACAAGTAATTTATGTTTATTATAATCACAAGAAAACACTATCCCCGATGAATTTAGAGGAATTTGATAGGGTAAGTCATTAGGGAAAGTGAGTACTTCAAATGCCTAGAAATAGATGTAATAGGTAGTAACAGTGAGTAGGGAATACGACGAATAGGTGACGTGTATAGAGTAGCATCGAATATTGTCGTGATTGTTATACCATTAATCTGGTGTTTCTTGTCCTGTAAACAGACACGGCTGGTTTTCAGGGAGTGGACAGTCCGGCGTCTCCACTAAAAGACACAGGTCAGTGCTACATTTCCTCCTTTTTGCTGTACCCTAACTCAGCTATTTGTTTACATTGTAGTGTCCAGAGAAGCAACCAGGGGTCACGTGAAGAGCCCTTTTTCCCTTTCCTAAGCAGTTAACAAAGGTTATGCAGATTCTTAGATTACTTAGGTAAATTAGGCTAGTAGTACGCATATTTCAAAAAGAGTAAGCTGCTTTTAGTGGGAAAAAAAAATATGAAAATTTCCTAATTTTAGCGAACTGTTTTCTGCTGATAGGCAAATCTTCAAATGCTAGGCGCCGTTGGTAAGTAAATGCTAAACTATTTGTGATGTTTATTAGGATTTAGAGGGGTTAGCGGAAGGTCAGTCGTATTTAAATGAATACACAAAGCTTTTTCTAGTCTTTTGTGTTTCTTGTTACACAATAAAAATAGTCTCACTGAATTGCATCTTAAAAATATATTCTTGAAGAGGTTATTTGGTTTTCTCCTCAGATATTGCTAGCTTGATGTGTCTATCTCCCAAGCCTCCATTTATTTTTATCTCTGCGGACTTCCTCAATAAAACCAAGTTACTCGAGGTTGAATCTTGTGTGGTGGAGTCCCAGTCCTACTTTTCCCTCAGTATCCCCAGCATTATCTCCACTCCCAAACATTACCCCTCCCTCAACCTCACCTCACATCCTCCCCAACCTCACCTGCGCAGCCTCGCCTCCTCCGCCCCTAAGAGGGAATATTGAAGGAGGATGCGCTTACACACTCTACGGCTTCTTACTTGAAAAAGGCTGCACAAACTCCCGCCGCCTGTTTCAAACTTAATTTGTTCATAGAGTTTCGTGAAGGGATTCATCCTCAGAGCTTATGTATATACGGGTCTCTTTCTTTTCCTTAACGGGCCTCGGATGATTATAAAGAAGCCTTTGTAGGAGACCCCAAGTTACCGCGAGACTGACTAGTCGACCCACCGACGTATACTCAGGAACGTAGAAAGACTGACGTAAAAAAAAGAATGAACTTCGATGGCTTGGCTCGTAGTAGGACATTTAAATTTCTTTAATGTTATCGTCTTGTCTTACGTTTTGTAAACTATTTTCATGTTGAGTTTTTAGTTTTACTTGAATTAATTCACTATAAAATCGTAGCATTTTTAACGTGTACTCCCCAATTTCGTCGATTTCGGATCTGATCCAATTTTCGTAATAATATTTCAACGCAAACCACTTTCGAAACATCCTGATAAACGCATGGTAGAAAATCATTGTGGTGCCACTGGCTGGAGTGGTCCGTTTAACTGCATAATCCTTCCCTGCCCAAAGTAGTATGATTGAATCCCGGAGAACAGTGCACCTGTGTAAGCACCAGGTAGGTCTTCCTCGGTAATTGCCTATTATAGGCCTCTTCTGCTTTCTCTACATTTTTCTTCTGTACATTCTTCTCTTCATCTTTCTTCCTTTAGCTTGGCTGACTACGATTCGCAGACAGAGGAGTGATCCTACACCATTCCTTGCACTGAATGACCCACACGGGTTTAGAGTTTAGCATAAATATAATAATTATACTAAATCATTATTCTTCCCTTTCTCATTTTTCTTTATTTTAGTTTTACTTATTATTTCTTCTTGTTATGATCACCTCTTCGTGACGGTCACCTCATGATGCCTGCGTCAGTGTCATTATTACCCACAGGAATGTCGCCTCTATCTTGTGTGTGTCTTAACCACAACGTAACCACAGCCTCTGTGATCCTCTTACCCACTAACTAGAGGAGTTTCCAAACACACTGACAGTCGAGGCTAACTAAAGGGCTTCCTAGAGGTTGTTCTATGTAGTTAACTAACCAGAATCTTCAAATTAGGAAGGGTGCAGACTAAAGACAGCTGGGCCGAACAAAGCTTGCCATCCTAACTAGGCTATTGTTGTTATGATGAATTAGACGCATGTGCAACATCTGGGTATGTTGTAGACGTTTCGCCATCCAGTGGCGAAACGTCTACAAAATACCCTACAAAATAGAAAGCCACTGGCTGGCGAAACATCTACAAGTAAAGATACTCAGATGTTGCACATGTGTCTTAGCCATCATCTTGTCGGTATTGAATACCACTGATATTGCTATCATATTAACGGAGAAACTCTAATAGCGTAGGGGAATGGGAAGCAATTGATAATGATAATGATTTATTTCTCTTGAGCCAAAAAAGTAATGTAGATACATGAATTAGTAAAATAGTAGGCACAAAAGAAAACCACTAAATATGGAATGCAATTTCGGGTAAGTTACCCGATAGGACAAGTGTTTCCTGACGCGGGTCTTAGTCAGATGATGACCCGCCATTGGAGCTTTTGGTCATCTGACTGAGGCCTTCCGCTGGCTTACCAGTCCACCCCTTTAAAAATTACGATCAGTTATAACCATTTTTTATTACTTCGGGTAACTAATAATAAAGCTTACATGGAGTTTACCTGGAGAGGGTTAACTCCAGGTAGTCAGGTCTAAGCCGGGGAGTGATGGACCTGCCTCGCATGGGTCAGTAGGCCTGCTGCAGTGTTCCTTTTTTTCTTATGTTACTTAATAGGCTATGTCTAGTTTTTAAGACATCTTGTGTAGGCAACTACAGTCATAAGTACATTAAGAAAAGATGCAAATGACAAATAGTCAATTGCAAAGGAATTACATATTTCAGTTGGTGCATTGATCTTCCCTTTTATGTAGTGATTGAAAAATACAGCAAGTTACTTAAATTATAATACAAATATAATGGAACATTATAATATGTTACTACTTACATATGGGAGTTAAAAGAAGACTGAAAAGAAGGACAGGGACATAATTGAATGAAAACAGATTTTGTTTGACATAGCGTTTGCTGTCAAGATTACATCAAGGAGATGAGGTGCTCCGAAGCTATTGCTTGATAGGAGACCTTTTGAAACTAAAGGCAGGGAGTTCAGGTTTCAGGGCCTTTTACGCGCATTGAGTTTTAATACAGATTAATTCGAACACGGGAGATATCAAAGGTTTTTGGTGTTATTCCTGTGAAATCTGTTGCAGCTATCAAGGAAGAGTTTGAGAAAGCTATATATTAGAACTTATTGTCATATATATATATACGTATATGTAATGTGCTGAATAGGTAAAACTTGTCAATTAGCAAGAACTCGTTTAAAGTTAAAAGTCCTTTCAAACATTTTCTCTTATACGTGTAAAAATATATTTTTTCATTTATGTTAATATAAAAATTAATAATTTTGTACCAAAAGAACCTTAGAAAACTTACCCAACCTTATTAATACAAGCGCAATTTAATTTAGCCTAATCCAACTAAATATATTTTAGGTAGGTTTACAATAATTTAATAATAAACAAACACAATGAAATATATTTTTTTTTCGTTAGGTTCAGAATGATTTTTGCTAAATTATTGCATACACAAATTTGCTTTTTAAGCCAAAATAGCAAGTTTTACCTATTCGGCACAGTAGTATGAATGCATATTATGTATATTAAGTAAGTTCAACTTTTTGAAGAGTGGGTAATCGTTCGCACAGCCGCTTTTTGTTCACGTGATTTGACATAGATCCCCAGGCACAAATACCATAGGCGAGGTTAGGATAGCTTAGAGAGTAGTAGAATGCAAGTACTGCTGTGTGAGGTTGCACGTTAACGTATCTTGGAGAGGATGCCTACTTTTTTAGACATTTGATCTAAGGAAGGAGATGGTACCTCTAATTTCTAACTTAAGAGGAGAGTGGTAGTAAGCTAGGTAACCGTAGGTACTTCTTAAGATACCAGCTAACTAGTATATATTTATATGAAGCGCTAAACTCTCTTGGGAGTGCTGGAGGCTCGATCAGTTGTATAGTAATCCCAAGACAGACTTTTCAGCCCCGCAAGTAGGCTTTTTCATCACTAACTCGTATATTATTGCAGCTCGAGCTACGAGAGGGCCTTATGTTAGCTAAGTGTACGTTTTGTTTGTTGCTGTAACAGCGTCGAGGTCGCGGAACGGACGGTCTCGGCGCAGCAATCCCTCACCGGACCCGGAAAACAAAGTGGAGCGGGTGTACATCTGGGACCTGGACGAGACCATCATCATCTTCCACTCCCTCCTCACCGGTACCTACGCCAGGACCTTCGGCAAAGTGAGTACAACCCTTCCAGTCTTCTCTGCGGTACCTCTCTAGTGGTGTACATGTTAACTGAGATGTGTGGGGTGTTTTGGTACATCAGGTTCCAGCTTACCAGGGATTGAGGTATGCAAGTGTTCACCTAGTTGACTCTGGTTCCAGCCTACACATTGCCTTGTTTGTATGGGTTATTATCTATTTTTAGTTACAGGTTTACAGCAGAGCTCGTGGTGTTCGTATGCTCATGTGTTTTATCATGTTACATAGTTCTACACAACCTTCTTCCGAAGAAATTTCAATTATCTTTTTAATTGTAGGCAAAATACCTCTCGTTTTTACGGAGTTTTTACGCATTATAAAATTCTCCTTCCAGTAGTAACTTGCGAGAGGTTTTCTGTGTTTGATCCTGTTTTTATGGACTAATAACTAGTTATCTCTTCTGCTTCATGACAGAGGCACATTTACAACAACCAAGATATCTTATTTATATTTCCTCGTTCTGAAATATTCTTTTATACTTTTACTTTTTATTATAATTCTTCAGATGTTGATATAATACATGTATGTGGTATAACATAATTTTCGTGGTTACTTTGTACTCACCATTTTGTTTGAGGGGGTCGATTCTCGGTTCTCGGACACCCAATGGGATTAGTTCCTAACCTCTTGGGTCTCGTATCTCTTGAAAATGTGTATGAAGTTTTCACAATTTCTCAAAAACCTCATTCCGCTTTCATATCGCCATGTAAATGATTAAGTACTTTCTGACATCCCTTCGAATTCTGTCTTTATTTTCCATCAGTGATCCCTTGTACCTATTCCACACACTTTTAGTCTCTGTAGAGTGCATCTCCCTCACTTTTGAAACTTTTTTTTTTTTGCGAACTCTGGATTTTTGCAAGCTTTCACAAAGTATGCAACACGTGCGTGGAGCCGGTGTTGCATACTTCGTGCTTTGCCTACCTAACCTGCTGATGCTTCCAGGAATGATCGCCTTTGCAGCTCGGTTCACGAAGCCATCAATGAGGAGGCGTGATCCGAGACAGGGTTGCTGGGGCGATGATGCCCGGAAGCATCAGCAGGTACCCACACCCCAGGTAGCCTCACTAGGACGTCCATATATGAGGTCCTGTCATGTCTCTACCCCCCACCTTGAGGTGCCAGGTGACCAGAAGGACAAATCATGTCTTATTTCTTCCCACCGGGCACACTTCTACTCTGCTCTCTTCCATCCACTGTTTATTCATTAACGTCTTGAGTTACCATTGGAAAACATTGCACATGTGCCGGTGAGTTGGCCGCGCCTGGCAAACAAACAAATAATGTATTTGTTCGTTTTTTGACGGTGATAAACGGAAATTGTTAATTAGTGGTGTTTATTTTCTCAGGTTATTATTATCCTTATCGTCGCATCTTGGTTTGATTAACTTTCATTATTTTCATGGGGAAGGGCTGTGTGTGCCCTTGTGGGTTTAGCGCTTAGTTTTGATTGTTATAATAATAATGGGGAATTGATAAGCTAGAATGGCTCGTATAGCACCTGAGAAATGAGAGGTAATTAGGTTTGTTGCAAGGAAGGAAAGGGTAGCTCTAATTTCGTGGATCAAGAGACCTCCACCAGCGTCTCTATTCGAAAGGAGATTAAGAAATAGTAGATTCACCAGTCCCTCACACTCTCCCTCCCATCACAAAAAGAAATTTTTATTGTCAATGTAACCTTTAAACCATGTGTACCATATTACATAATAATTACATATTATGTGTATTTATAAAATGAGGTGGTAGGGGAAGCATAACAACAGCGTCATGGAAAAATCCTAATATTTTTCCTCCAAGCCTTTTTTTATATTTATCCTAGGCTGTGTCCCCACAGGTCCACTAAAAGTGGACCTCATCTGTGTGTGTGTATATACAGTATATTATATACTATATATATATATATATATATATATATATATATATATATATATATATATATATATATATATATATATATATATATATATTAAAAATTGAAAAAATATTTTCGGCGAAACTGATAATATAAACCTGTTAGATCTGTAATTGAATAATATGGAGGGTAGATGGACGTCAGTCGTGACGAGGATATGACTCTTTGATGACTAGGTGTGGTGGGCCCTGGCGGCGGTGGGACCCACCACCAGCCCACCTCTAGTCATTTAGTCTTCACCCTTTAAGGGTGAAGGGCTCTCGATTCAAGAAACTGGAGTAACTTTCCCCTTCTTCACATCAATCCTCATTAATCCCTCCCCTCTTCCATTCCCAAGGGTTTAAGTTATCTTTCTCGTGGTTAACTCTTCATATGTAATTTATTATAAAAGTAAATTAGGCATAAATGAATTCCAGAGGATAGCGTCATGTAAATAGCAGATAATTTGCGAGACGAATTCTGTTTGGTATAAATTATACGATTTTGATGAGAGTTGAGGGGCGGGGTGTTGAGGCCCAGAGCAGCGTGTAAGTGGAGTCGCCTTCCACGTAAATTATATGTACCAGAATGCCAGCAGCCACCACCGTCATATTTGAGAAACTTACTCTATAATTTAGGTGTTACTGGACATGTCACGCCAGTGTGCTGCTTTGCAGATAAAAATTCTTCGAAAAATGGTTACCTGAAGGTTACTTGAAGATTTTCGGGATCACCGCTCACGCGACCCAGTCCCATTCCAGGCCTAGTTGTGTCTTGTTGATGTTAGCGGAATGCAGTTCGTCATAGGCACCACGCCTCGGCTGATCAGGAACTAAATTAAATAACTTATCAAGTTTTCTCTTGAAGACAACTAGTAAATTGTTGGCAGTTCGCCTGTATGAAGGGAGGATGTAAAATTTTGGTACCTTTACACGTTAAGTTCTCTTTGTACTCATCGCGCCCTCGCAGTCTGCTTAACCTCTTGCTCTCATAGGGAGTAATTTCGGCATACAGGCCTCCAGAATTTTGTTGGAGTAAATTATGATGTATTTCTCGCCTCCGTTCTTGGGAGTATAGTTTAGTGGACTTCAGGTGTTCCCAATAATTTAGGTTCTTAACTGAGTTTAAATGGGCATTGAAACCCATTTAAATTCAGTTCTGCTGTTTTGCTTGCGTTAAGGAACGATTAGTGTGGAGCAAAATTCCAGTCTAGGGAACACAAGTGACGTAGAGTATCATAAATGGCTTGGTATTTCTTGTTTTGAAAGTTTTATACTTGTATCCAGCCTATCAGTTTTCTTGCATTTGTAATAGGGGTTGGAATTTATATTAGATTACAATTTTTAATTCCATTTAATTTTTGTTGTAGCCACTTTTCCCTTTTCTCTACGTGGCACGTTTTTCAGTCGTATCTAAGTCAGTTTTCCCCGGGTAACAGCATTTCACTGTCAGAGTAGTGTTTTATATATGGGTCTCGGTAGCTGCAAACATTGACTATGAGGAGTCTACTAATGAACGCTGTATTGTTCTAGACTAGAGCACCTGAATGAAATCAGAAGAAATAGTTTATCGGTACCACAGGTAGTTTCAGTACCACTGGTAGTTAGAATGATCACGGGTTCTATCCCCACCCGTGGTATGATTTTTTTTTTTACCACTGGTAGTTTGTCAGTACCGCTGGTAGTTTTTGTAGTTTTTGAACCCAATGGTATATTTATAAGAAACGCCGGAATAGCCCCTAAGTAGAAGTATCTGATTACAAAAAGTTAATTAAAAATTCGTGGAATATACAAGCCTAATGAGAACAAAATGGAAAATCCTTCAAGAATAAACCTGTGTAAACCGCGAGAATGATTAAAATGTGATTTTTAGAATTCAGTCCCAACAAATGTAAAGTAATACAAATTATAGTAGGAAAGAGGAGGCTATGTAGTAAACTCTTACACCCCCCTCCTTCCTGCGCCAACGAACTACTCAGATTAAGGTTAATATCATGCCTAATCCCGTCACCTGAAGCACAAATAAACATAAAACATCATGCCATAGGATTAATAAACATGAATAAATTTTAGAAATAAAGTAATCATTCGAATGTCTATTCACGTTATATATAAGAAGTTATAAGAGTACCACTAGGCTAATATATGAACTAAAAATAACTACTAAGGCTTACGACTGTGCAAAAACTTATTGTTATTATTAAATGGAGGGGCAGAGAAAGAAAGGTCACGTCAGTCATCTTAAAGTTAACAGGCGGGGACAAGAACTGAAGAACCAGTAAATACATAGCGCGCCACTCCCCAACACACATATACAAGTACATATCAACACCCAACTACGGGTGACAGTAGCTCACGTTAAATTTGGGTTGAGACTTGTGACCCCTTGGATGGTCGGCGGTGATGGCAAGCCTAATGTATCAGTGTGGTGTGTTCGTGCTGCATGGCTCCACCCTCTGTGTCACTTGGTATGTGGGTGTTTCCGTGCTGCATGGCTCCCACAGTCACTTGGTATGTGGGTGTTTCCATGCTGCATGGCTCCACCCTCTGTGTCGCTTGGTATGTGGGTGTGTCCGTGTTGCATGCCTCCCACAGTCACTTGGTATGTGGGTGTCCGTGCTACGTGGCTCCTTCCCTCTGTCACTTGGTATATGGGTGAGTGTCTGTGTTGCATGGCTGAGTGTGTGTACTACGTGGCTTCCACCATCAAAGTCGGACCGAATCGTAGACATAAGTGTGTTTTCTACGTGTGGGTTATTTATATAACGTACGACTATTTTTAGCAGTATATTTTACGAAATTTTAGCCCTCGATCTTTTACAAATTAGTATTAAAAAACACGCATTAAGAAACGCAGTATACTTAGCGTATATTGAACGTAAGTAAAAGTTTGTCCTGATCTGAGCGACATAACTGTCGCTGGAGGTAGTCACTCGCCCTGGGAGGTCCTCGGGAATGTTGGACTCCTTGTCACGGAAAGATGCTACGGTATGCTAATTAACACTTCTGCTTGTTTATTTTCGATCGTTGGGAGGTCTTGTGTGTAGCTTGTGTCAGATCTGGCTGGTTCTTTAACACATCTTGGAGATACACAAATAACCCGCACACAGGATAGAGAAGCTTTATGACGACGTTTCGGTCCTACTTATGACTATTTACAAGTCACAGTGTAACTTGCAAATAGTCACAAGTTGGAACGAAACGTCGTCATACAGCTTCTCCTTTGTTGAGGTTATTTGTGTATTGTTCCAGTCACAGTATTGTGCCTTTTTGTTCTTAGAGATTTCGTCTAAAACTCCTATTTATGAGAGGAACCTTAGGACGTTCCGGAGGTTCTTGTCCCACGTGCAGGTTTTTGGCGAGTTGTTCCAGTCGCAGTATTGTGACTGTTGTAGAATGATTTATGTAAATCAGGAATGGTGAGTAGATTGATGCTAGACTATTTGTTGATGATTTCGGGGATCGTCACTCCCGCGGCCCGGTCTCAAAATAGGCTTTCTGGTTGTTGCCTTATTAGTGCTAGCAGCACGCAGTCCAACGTAAGATCTCCTCTTGATGAAGAACAGTCTGGAGTAACTCATCAAGCTCTCTTGTAAACAGTGAAAGGTCTGTTGGTAATTCCCCTATTCTCTTGGCTGTTTGCGAGATGAGGTCAGAAATTCCTTTGCAATAATTGGAGAGGGAAGAGGGGCGTTACTGTGCCAGTGGCCCGCTTGTCACGTTCTGTACTCCCCTTCCCTCGCTCAGTATTTTGCTGGTGTCCATTTGGGTAAATTAGATACAATCCATGTCTTTGTAGCCTGCAGGGCCACGCTGCGCTCCCGTTGTTACCTTTGATAGGTTTCGAGAGTTTTCGTACTCTTGCATCCCGGCTTGGGCTAGGCTTGTCTGGTTGGCTGCATCTTCTTATCAGTCGATACTCCATTGACACGAATACGCAGAGTTGTTAGGTAATATTTGGTTAATTTGTAGGGTTGTAATGTTTATATTTTGTTAATCTGAGGCGTTATGAAGTAATTCAAATCTGCTGAAGCATAAGGATTTTTAAAAATCAACAAACCCGCTAGGTTAAAATAGGGAGTAAGGATTCTGGGATATTTACGTTGGCTGGTGCGCCAGTGGTGGTGACGGCCAGGTGTGTGTTGTATATCATGGTTATAACAACGTGTTTCCTCCTCTCATCCGTGTGCTAATCTGCAAAGTTCATACTCAATTTTATTTTTTCACAAGTTTTATTTTTATATTGATGGGGAAGCGCTAGACCCGTAGGGTTCATACAGGTCATGGAGAATGAGGAATCGAGCGCAGTCAGGTTAAATCTTAGGCCAAGAGCCACTCATCAGCGTGAAGGGACCTCCCTCGATGGATTCACAAGTCTTAACATGCGAAGAAAAAATACTCACACAAGAAACTTGATACTGCAGGTTCGTACAAATTTAAAACCCAATGTTTGAATACTCTTATGATGTCCCTTTCTTGTTTAGCTTCTTCACAGTCCTCGTAACAGTTTTATTTTTTCCTCTGTATTTACTCATGATATTATATTTTATTGTGTGGTTTTATTTGACTTCACAAAGTGTTAGTGGACAAAACGAATCCCCTTGAGTAATGCCCATCCTCTTGGTGATGTCATTCTTCTGAGAGAAATGAATATGGCGGCGGGTTTTGAGGCTGTGTTGATCCATCACCCGCCCTCAGCAAGCACCTCCCGTTAAACGTCGTCTTGTCACTCCTCGCACCGCGTTTGCGCCCTCTTGAGACGCAATATATGAGGAAAAACCTTCTCGTTTGAAGATGGGAACAAATGACTTGCCTCCGGATGGAGCAGCGACGGTCATGTGACTCAACCCCCTCCCCAACACCCGGATGGTTGACATGTGTAGAAACTTTTTTCCCTCCTATTTTTACAGCCTTCAGAAAAAAAAAATTGAAATTTGATAACTTGATAACTGATACTTTTATAACATGTAAATAAATAATATACAATTAATTATATTTATGGGGAGGTTCTAAGCCCATAAGGGTCAATATAATAGAAAACCAATACTGACAAAGAAAGAACCAGTCAGTCACATTAACTCCAGCTGAGTTCATCTAACACGGTGCAGTGATACTGATATTTTGCCTTGATAAATTGGTATTCTATGACTTTTAATTAATTTGTGAATATAAAGAGGATCATCTGCCCTTTTGTTAAGTTCATTACGGATACAGTACGACAAAATGAGTATTTTCCTGTACTCGGGGAATAATGCAATCGTTCATTCATTCATTCATTCTCTCTCTCTCTCTCTCTCTCTCTCTTTCACACACACACAGTCATCATCGGGTAGCGTCTGTAGACGTCCTAAAGATTTATAATGAAGACAAATCTTGCCATAATGACTATCCCGGTAAAGGATCTTCTGGTTAGTTTATCTCAGCCCTCAGCTTCTTGTTCTTGGTGCCCCCACCACTGCTGCTTCCTCGGCCGTTATTACATTCATGGAGAACTACTGAACCCGTAGGTTCATAGCACCTGGGGAATGGGAGATAATCAGATCTGGTACAAGAAATAGAGGAGAGAGGATAGCTCCAACTTTGATCAAGAGACCTTGCTCAACATTAAGGTACTGTACCTCCAACTGTTGCCATCGCTGCAGCCACCTGTCTCTCGCCTTTTTATTGCTGTCTTAAACTGCCAATGATAAAGCTTTCTTCTCGGGTACACGGCATCATTGACTCCGACGTTACGAGGCTTGGAGATAATGCATAGCGACACTTCTGCTCGTAAACACAGGTGAACACAGGTACTGCTACCTCTGCTCGCCCTGTTTTCGAGCCCGCAACGGCTCCTGCGACGTGTAGTTCCCCTTTGTTTTAACTGCTCATTTGGGTTTTATCCCACAACCGCTATTAATTCTCGGGCGTGTAAAGTATTGTTAACCCGATTTTTTTAAATATTTGTTGTTTACCTACCTGCCTGTTAATGTCCTGATGTGCAAAGTTGGACACAGTCTAATGTGAGCACCTCATCCTGGCTGATTAGAAACCACTGCATGAAAGAACTTGTAAATATTTCTCTTTACGACAAAAATCTGTTGGAGGGTGTTGAAGAGCCTTGGCACCTTTACACTCTATTGATATACGTATAATACTATACGTGTGTATACGTTTAGAGAATGGAAGGCAGTAAGGTTCGCTTCAAGGAAGGGGATAGTAACTTTCCTTCTGTTCCTGGAACACTGCTGCTGCGTGGCAAGAACTCTGTCCTTTTGACTTTATTTGTTTTTCTGTACAGTGACCTACCACTCGGTTCACTTACCTAATTTAATAATTTAACATAATTTTTTTTTTTTTTTTTTTTATTTCGACGAATTCCTGGAGTTTGTCTTGTACCATCTTATCCTTATTACTACTGTTTTATCGTGTTCATCTTCTGCTTCTGCTGTAGAGCATTCAGCATGAACAGCATTCAGCATAAGCATGGCAGCCGCGCGTGTTGTCGCTTCCCGCGTTTTCTTGTGCCAATTACATGTGACAGTTTCCCGCGTTAATGAGCAAAAAAGGGAGGGCATTCCGACAGAGGGGTTACTGCCAAGCCCGCCAAAAACACGATTATAAATGGATAGTTAGGTGGCGCGGAGTGTGCTATGCTTGATGCAGGAACACACAGTCGAGTGCTGCACTGAGTACTATAAACACCCGCCAGAAGTGGGGGGAAGAATCTGCTTAGTTGTTACCCCCGTCGCGCCATGTTGACAGGCGCTCATCAGCTGATTAAATGCCATCTTCCCGTCGAAAGAAAAGCCCCCGAGAAAGGATGCCGCCTGATCACTACCTGTATTATAATTAGAGAAAAGATCGGGTAGCTTTTTGCTCTGCGTGATTTTAGCTGGGATTCTTTTTTGTGTGTATTTGTACGTGTCACGCAAAGTGGCTTAGTGAGAGGGAAAGAATTATCTTCCTAGAAGAGTCGATGCAGTTTGTAAATGCTGTTTTGTACATTATATATCGACTAAAACAAACTGTTCTACGGCCTGTTCTCCAAAGAACATGTTTTCCAATGCCTTACTCTATCTTCGATGATTTTCGAGAGTTTTCCTAAGCCAGGTTTGTCTGGTTCTTACCTGTCAACCAGGCTGTTACTGCTGTTTCCTCTGGAAAGCTTCTACACTTGTCCCAGCAGTATTTCTGATAACTTCTGGTAAGATGTTGAATAGTCTGGGACTACGGATGTTGTTGCAGTGTTATATTATTGTCCTCACGGTGCTCCTGCGTGTCACTGGGTTTATTTTATATTTCTTTCCGTCTCTAGTATGTTATGACCGTGTGCAGATTTAGGACTAGGTCTTCAGATACTTTCCCCGTATATATTATCTCTCTCCTCTGTTCCTGCGAGTACATATTTAGGACTTAAGGCGTTACCAGTAATTTAAGATTTACTGGCTCTGTGCGGGCTGTAACTGTTGCAGCTCTGATGTCTCCCCTGGACAGAACTCTAAACGAGAGAGCACAAGCGATTGGCACAATTTTCCGTGTTTTGAAAGTTCTCGTTATCCACTTCATCAGTTTCCTGGCTATCGAGACATTTACCTTAGTGTTCTCCAGAAGGAAGGTCAGCCGACATAATTATTCCTATAACTTTCAGGTGTTCCTTTTCTGCACGATTTAAGCCGAGAGCAAAATTGAAGATTACTTTCACTAGCTTGGATTTAGCTAAATTAACATCATAAATCTACATTTACATATATTAACCACAAGTAAACAGATTATCTAAATGGGGAGTTTCGTCTGACTGGGGGAGTAAACACTGCCGTTGTTTAATATTTGTAACCACACCTTCGTTGCTGAAGTTGGAGGACGGATTGTATTGTGGCAGTGGTTGCTTGTGGACGCCACTGGACACGATGTCTTATCTCAGAAGCTCTGCGATGGTGCCTTGTGTCTACGACCGTCCTGTGTGTAGTTTCCAGTAAGGTATGACAAGCAGCAGACTGCAGATGAAAGCCATTTAATTCGTTCTCGTACCAAGACTTTGTTTTATCTTTATTCACTGTTTATCCCTTATATAATGTCGTGCCGAATAGGTGAAACTTGCTATTTTGGCTTAAATAGCAACTCTCTTCTTGCCGAATAAGGCAAGCGAAAATTTGTGTATGCAATAATTTCCGAAAAAATCATTCTAAACTTAACGAAAAAAATATATTTTAGTGTTTGCTTATTATTAAATTATTGTAAACTTGTCTAAAATATATTTAGTTGGATTAGGCTAAATTAAATTGCGCTTGTTATAATAAGGTTAGGTAAGTTTTCTAAGGTTCTTTTGGTACAAAATTATTAATTTTTACATTAACATAAATGAAAAAATACATCTTTAAACGTATAAGAGAAAATTTTAAAAAGACCTTAATTTTTAACGAGTTCTTGCTAATTGACCCATTTTGCCTATTCGGCACGATATATATATATATATATATATATATATATTAATGTGTGTGTTGTGTAACATACACACAAGGAATGACAGGTGTACAGTCACACGAGGCGTGGCAGGTGTACAGTCACACGAGGCGTGGCAGGTGTCCAGTCACACGAGGCGTGGCAGGTGTCCAGTCACACGAGGCGTGGCAGGTGTACAGTCACACGAGGCGTGGCAGGTGTACAGTCACACGAGGCGTGGCAGGTGTACAGTCACACGAGGCGTGGCAGGTGTACAGTCACACGAGGCGTGGCAGGTGTACAGTCACACGAGGCGTGGCAGGTGTACAGTCACACGATGCGTGGCAGGTGTACAGTCACACGAGGCGTGGCAGGTGTCCAGTCACACGAGGCGTGGCAGGTGTACAGTCACACGAGGCGTGGCAGGTGTACAGTCACACGAGGCGTGGCAGGTGTACAGTCACACGAGGCGTGGCAGGTGTACAGTCACACGAGGCGTGGCAGGTGTACAGTCACACGAGGCGTGGCAGGTGTACAGTCACACGAGGCGTGGCAGGTGTACAGTCACACGAGGCGTGGCAGGTGTACAGTCACACAAGGTGTGGCCCCACCGTCTCACTTGCTGCTGGGCCATCAAAGGGAAGGTAAAACACTGTTTCATGTGAAGCATTGTAGCGGAAATTCTCCCCGGATACGATGCTCATACGTTTATTTTCACGCTGGTGACATGACAATAGCTTTTTCTCTTAAAGAGCTCACCTCTCGGCTTACAACCTGTGTGGGCTTACTAAATTGTTAAAAAAAGTTACTTTTTACTTGAAAATCTTTTTTTTTTTTTTGTGCTTGGGTTAGTAATTGGGAAAACTAGGGTTTTAACGAGATCCCTCTTTAGGTATGACTGATCGTTGATCGGGGATGACATTGAGGAAGGTGGTATTAATCACAGAGAGGTTGCTACTGCCTACCCGTTTTGCTGTCTTCGTGAAATTGAGTTTGGCGAGAGAATATTAATCCAGTATATTATCTCTCTCTCTCTCTCTCTCTCTCTCTCTCTCTCTCCTCATGTAGTGTTTATGATGCACGGGCGAGAGAATATTAATCCAGTATGACTCACGAAATCGTAATGACACGATTGCAAACAAACCATACCACGGGTGGGGTTCGAACCCGCGGTCACAGAGTCTCAAAACTCCAGACCGTCGCGTAAGCCACTGGGCCAGCTCTCTCTCTCTCTCTCTCTCTCTCTCTCTCTCTCTCTTCTCTCTCTTTCTCTCTCTCTCTCTCTCCCTCTCTCTTCATGTAGTGTTTATAATGCACGGGGAGGAGGAAGGAGAGAATAACGTATACTTTTCATGTTTACTTTTTCTCTACAGCTTGTAATTTTCGTTTGTGACAGTCAATACTCTGCTCCTGGCCCCTCTTTTAAAGCTTCAGCGACTAGTCTTAGTGGTTATGGTCTCCTGAGCACTATCATATCTAACTTTATATGGAGTTTCGCGTCATTGTTTTTATAATTTGCATTTGAATTTTCCCCTCCCCTGTGTGTGTATTATGCAGTGATGAGTGACAGCCCAGGTGGTTAAGGGAGTGATGTGGGAGTTGTTGTAGTGAGTGGATGTTGGGATATGAGGGTTCGAGTTGGGTTGCTGTTCTTGTTGTTTGGGTAAGGTGTAGGTAAGTAAAAGACCCAAGAATAAGAATTTCACCGCAGTATAACAAACACTGCGAAGGTCCTTAAAAATCTCAGGGTGGATAATGAGAACTTTTAAAACAAGATAAATAATGCCAATGGTAATATTATTCAAATCCCTTAGGCCTAGTCTTTTCAATTTTCAGCCAGCAGATATCAGAAATATAGTTGGAACCAGTGTGGAGGAAAGTAAGCTTGTTTAGGTAAGGATAGACTTAAGTACAGGTGCCAGATCAACCAGGCTGTGATGAATATGTGGGGCAGCGGGCCTCCAGCAGCAACAGCCTGGTTGACCAGGCAAGCACCAGACGAGCCTGGACCATGGCCGGGCTCAGAGAGTAGATAAACTCTCGAAACTCTTCAAAGGTATATAGTAACATATGTGTAAATTATCTAGGATAACCCAAAAAAAAAGTCAGTGACTTACTTCCATTGGGGTGTTCAAGGAGAAATTGAATCGCTACCTCCGGGGTATGCCAGATCAACCAGGCTGTGAGGGATATGTGAGCCGGAGGGCCGTCAGCAGGAACAGTCTGGTCAATCACTGAAAACTCCGTAAACAGGTAAATCACAGTGGATGACGGTTAGGATAAGGAGGGTTGGTGTTTGGGTCTTGGTCAGTACCCAATGGTACTGAGAGAGAGAGAGAGAGAGAGAGAGAGAGAGAGAGAGGGGGGCAAACAGAAGAGAGTTCACGCTGATAAAATCTTCATTATATCCTCAGACGTCTTCCCTTTTTTTTTCTCCTCCTTACGAGCTGCTTTTATTGTCCATTATCTTTGTGTATCGTCTTATCCCATCATCTGTTCCTACTTTATTTTTTTCTGGCGATTACTTGGTTTTTCGAGTAGTTTTGTTTTGGAGTAGCGATGTGTTCTTTACGCCGTGTTGCCATGTTACTGTGTACGCCGTGTTGCCATGTTACTGTGTACGCCGTGTTGCCATGTTACTGTGTACGCCGTATTGCCATGTTACTGTGTACGCCGTGTTGCCATGTTACTGTGTACGCCGTATTGCCATGTTACTGTGTACGCCGTATTGCCATGTTACTGTGTACGGTTGTATTACCATGTTAAAATCTACGGTCGTATTGCCATAGTAATGTTTCTTGTGTCTTCTATATTATTATGTTGTCCTTTTCTTTATTTTTTTATGTCTAAGCACACACACACACACACACACACACACACACACACACACGCAAGCACGCAACGTACAACTCAGTTGCACAGGTCATCAGCTTGTCGGTGAAGACAACTGCAAGAGAACTGGAAACATGCCAACGTCGTCCCCATAAAAGTTACGAAGCAAAACATAATCCTAGTGGAGTGAAAGGTTATTTTTTTTAGGTTATCTCTGTAAATATGGATTAAATACATTTAAAAACCAGACAGGGAATGACTTATAAATGTGATTATTGGCTGATACTTCTTCCGCAGGGATCAGGTTGACGAAGTGAAAGCACTTTTCTGTCGTATACCGAGTAGCATTCTTCAGGTCACCATATGTCACTCACGCCTCACTCTTCTTTTATATATAAATATATATTGTCGTTTTAACCTCTATATGTTAGAAATAAAGGTCCGAGGACCGAAACGTTTTCTAAAATGTCCTGACGTTTGCTCACGTGTCTTTTTAAACCATACCAAGTATCGTAATGTTAGATGCAAGGATGTGACTGAGGGCTGATGAGGGACAACATCTAGGCTAGGTTAGGTTTTGGTTGGAGAAGGATAGAGGTTGGTGAGTTGGAAGATAATATTTTTAGTTTCGGCGAATGAAGGGTGGTGGGAAGAACAGGATAGATTAGCTTATAGGTAGAGAAGCATGAGGAGTAATGTTAGGTTTTGAGTGAAGAATATAAAGTGGTAACGTAAGTTAGGGCAGGATTAGTGTGGTGGGAAGGATGAATTACGGTAGGTTAGGTTAATTTTTTAAGTGAAGAATGCTAAAGTGTGTTGGGAAGGGAGCAGCAGGGATGGTGATGATGATAATGCGAAGTATGATGGATGAAAAGATATGAAAGGGTTGAATTTGGGAAGGATGGAAAGAATAGGCAAGAAGGAAGTGAGAGAAGGGAGACTTAAAAAGTGAAAACGGTAGTGAAAGAGGTAAAGGAAGGGGGAGGGAGAGGTTGTCAGCGCATCATAATGGGGTGGGGGTGAGAACAAACAGTCGGCCCATTTGCTGCTTACACTCCTCTCTACCCCACCACTTTTAGGCCCACTTTTTTGGAAGGTTTTCTCCACCCGTCGTGTGTGTGTGTGTGTGTGTGTGTGTGTGTGTGTGTATGTGTGTGTGTGTGTGTATTCGCCTAGGTCGTATCTACAAGCGTTGATCCATAATTACTGGTCGTGAATCTTAATTACTATCGAGCGGTTTGATTGATTCCTGGCTTATTTAGGACTCGATCGTACACATACTTGAAACTCGGCATTTTAAATTTCGTTCCTTTTATTACCTCGAGAGTGAATAAAAATATTTCGTAAGATAAAAGTGGCTAATCTGCGTATTTATTTTCCACGCAGTAGATGTCCTCCTCTTCACAAACTTCCTGTCAATATTCACTGTCTAATCTCCCCAAGTATTTTGTCTGTGGTGATCATGTCTTCTCTCGGAACACTTCACTGGTTCCCTGTTCTTTCGTCTGTAGTTAAATCAAATTTCCCAGGTTTTTCTTGTAGATCATCTTCCTCATAAGGGCACCGACCTCATTGAAAACCTTCCACCTTTTTCATTTTGTTATATGCGTGATTATGTGTGGGTGCCATGTTGGTGCCGCACACTCTAATATGGGAAGAACTTAACGTTCTCTATGTTCTAAATAAATCTTAGTTCAGGATCCTGAAAACAGTTGCTTTAGTTTACCTGGAGGTCGTTCCAAGGGTCAACGCCCCCGCGGCCCAATTCTTCACTAGGCCTCCTGGTGGATCAGGGTCTGATCATACAGGCTGTTACTTCTGGCCGCATGCTGATCGTGCTGTGTTTACTCCCAGGTGATTTTTCCTTTTTCTTTTGTCTGTAGTGCTTCTCCTCAAGCTGTATATCCTGTCTGATGTTTTTCTTCACTGTCTGTTATTCTCGTTACTTTCAAGAGGAAACTCAACAGGTACGTTCCCCAAGTGCCGGATCAACCAGGCTGTGATGGAAATATGGGATAGCGAGCAACCAGCAGCAAAAGCCTGGTTAACCAGGCAAGCACTGGACAAGCCTGACCCAGGACCGGACTGCGGGAGTAAGAAAACTCTCAAAACTCGTTAAAGATATATCAAGAGTCAAGGTATATATAGTGGTTTGTATTAGTATCCACTTGACCACCTTCATCATCTTGGTGTCTTTCATGACCCTGTCTAGTTATTTTGTATCTTTTCTACCTACGTTCGTATCCCTCTTTAGTTTGTCTCTTATTTTCCTCTTCTTTCTTTGCGTCCACTCGTTTGTGTATTTCTTTTCTTTATCGCATCCCGTTCTTCTCAAGCTTTGTCTCCCATCCCTCATATTTTCACCTTCCGTGTCCACTTTATCCCAATTCTCATGTCTTTTTCTTCGACCTTCCCACAATATTACTCATAAAATACGGTAGCCACACACTTTTGTTGTACCTAATTTTGTTAATGCAATGTCTTCGTCTCTCTTCCCGTCTTCCCTCTCATCTCCCGCCTCACCTCTTCCTTTCCCCTAACTCCACCAACACAGATATAGCACGTTTTATTAAGAGTGCCGATCCATCTATGAGTCTTCCGTCAGTAGACAATTATAGGAGCCATTCTCACCCGATTGTGTTCACTCCTGCCTCCGTCTGCCCTGCCGCCTCTGCGTCTCCCCTAACTTCGTCTGCCATGCCTCCTTGCGAGCCTAGTTTTACCATCAAAGGTCCAACTACCCTTCAGAGGCAGTGCCTTGATTTTTGTAAAAGGCAGCGGCGCTTGATAACTGAATAAGAGATTATTATTATTTTCCTGAGAAATACCAAACTCGTTCAGCTCGTACAGCGCCTGGGGAATGTGAGGTAATTAGGTTTGATCCGAGGAAGGAAAGGTTAGCTCCAATATGCTGGATGAGGGTCTTCCACTAGCATACTTAAGACAGATGGTCAACACAGGGGCCGAGGAGAGGCGAAGAACTAAGCTGGTGTGAAACACTAGATGGTTCATCAGATGGCGAGGCTGAACCTCTGCTGACGTTTTTAGACCTGGGAGATCCTGTCCTCAACCAGCGGATCTTCCTCTCACTTGTCTTCATTCATTCCTCCCTCCTCGACGTTTAATAGTCTTCAATTATTATTATATTCACGGTGAATCCCTTAATCCTCAGGGATAATACAACGTCTGAGAACTGGTAGGTAGTCAAGTCGTCTGAAAACATTCACTTGTTTATCTCCTCGTTCTGATTCAAAACGTGGAGCTCCTTTACCGCTTTCTGCTGTTCCTGTGCCTGATATTTCTCCTCCTCCGTCCTACACTCTTTCTTCTCTCCTTAATGACTCTCAAAATACTGCCGACCCTCCCACCTCCCCTCCTCTTTGCAGTAAAAAATCCTACAGGCGGGAGGGGAGGCAACATCTTCCCTCGCGGGACGCCCACTGCTGATTTGTAAACAGACAAGTGTTCGAGAGAACGCCGCCACCTGCATGCTATGGCGGTCATGGTGATGGGTCTTGGTTATGGTGATATACTAAATAAGAGGAATCTCTGAAGACAGGGATCAGGTAAAGAGAATTTATAAGTTCTTTGAGTCACTTTCTGATCGGCCGGGCTGTGGTGTGTGTTGAACTGCCTACAGACACTAAAAGTCTGACTGATCTAGCCGGGCCTCGGGGGGCGATGACCTCCCTGGAATCAACTGCAGTCATATCCTATGTAAGAAAACGCTACAGTGGTGTGTAAAAAAATAAAACTTAAGAAAACTCCAGCACCTGCTAGAAGTATCCAAATGTGTAGAAACTATCCTTGCACCTGATAGTATAAATTAAAAAGAAAGTAATCATCATATACATACAGGAATCTATGGTTTACTTACGACCCAACAACATTTTTGCTCTACCCCCTTCCCCACTCTCTCTCTCTCTCTCTCTCTCTCTCTCAAATAAACACACTAAATCATACATGAACACATAACACAAACAGACAAATGCACTTGCTAAAACAAACACAAAGAAACACGCACGTAAACACTGGGACAGACAGACACTTTTAATTAATGCTTTCTGCTGTTGAACTGTCAACAGTCTCTTTCTCACGAGCATAGGAGGATACGTCTGACTCCTACACACCACTACATGATTGATGAGCATGCATAAATAGTATGTGTGTGAGAGAGTGAGAGTGAATGAGAGAGAGACGCAGGTAAGCAGGCGGATACGTGCATGGACACACGCACGTCCCGCCCCCACATACACAGCTGTGAATCGACCCCTGCAACTACATATAGGTGAGTACACACACCTTACGTACGAGCAGCAAACAGAAAGCCTGTGCATCACAAATCAGAATACAGTAAAAGAAAGCCCAGCGTATGATAGTATGAAAATTCAGATAAATTATATCAAACAGATGTGAAATGATAGAAGATGCCATATTCTCAGTTGGATATCAAGTAATGAGGAAATAAAGATTATACAGGGAAGGAGGAGGAGTTGTAATGATAATTAGAAACTAGTGGCTTTCTTTATAGTATGGCATTGATATCAGCTATGTCTGTATAAGTTGTGTCCAGTACTTGTAGAAATAAAGATTATTATTATTATTATTATTATTAGCCTAACCTAACTCTCTCGGAAGGAAAACATAACAGGTGGGAGACGGGAGAAACCAGATTTCAGTAGAGGAACCTTTGCGAATATGAAACAATTCATTGATACATTGCTCTGGAAAAGGGAGCTGGAAGGGAAGTCAACAAATATGATGGAGTACCTAGCTGGAAAGTGCCGAGAGGCAGAGGAGAACTTCATACCGAGAAGAAATGATAAGAACAATGATAACTTTCTTCAACCAGTCTTGCTCTTTTATAACATTGAAGGTCATCATCTCCTAAATATTATCATATAAAAATACCACAGAGAGAATATGAAAAACATCTGAGCGTTTTCAAGTGCTTACACATCTTCAGAGGAATTCCTCTGAAGATGTGTGTGTAAGAGCTCAGGTGTATTAACTATTTTCACTCTGGTATTTTATATATTTCCAATCACGAGATTATTGTGATTTCTTCCATTATTATACTATGTATTATTGACGTAGAAGAGCTTAACCCATAAGGGTCATCATACCCTCCTCTTCCTCGGAGAGGGAGGGTTGATTCAGTTTACTGCATCAGGAAATTTGAAAGGCAATATCATTTCGGTATTTTTTTTTTTTGAGGCCTAGTTTCTAGGCTTTTTGTGTATCCATTTGCTCTTGCGCTGCTGTCCACAGGATGGATATAAGGTGTACAGTAAACTAGCCATTACCGTCCACAGTATGTATATAAGGTGTGCAATAAACTAGCCACTATCATCCACAGGATGGATATAGGGCGTACAATAAACTAGACACTACCGTCCACAGGATGGATATAGGGCGTACAATAAACTAGACACTACCGTCCACAGGATGGATATAGGGCGTACAATAAACTAGACACTTCGGCGGCAAAATTTAAAAATCCTGGAGCACTTGCCTGTCGCGCCCTATACCACACCTCTCGCTTCCTCACTCCTTTAATCATCACTCCGCCTTCCCTGGGCGCCGTTATCATTACTCAAGCACTCAGGAGAGCGCAATAACACATTTCACTCATTATTCAAACAGCGTTCCCGCCCGAATTGACACTGCTTGTGTTATCTTCAAGATGAGGGAGCCAGGAGGTGCCGAGGTGCTCAGCCTCTCTACCCCTCCTAATCCCGGTTCTGAGTAATGGTTGTTAAGATAAGCTGATAACCTCGAGTGCACCGGAGCAGCTCCAGATTAATGGCTGTTGTGTTTCTGACCAAAGAGCCAGAAATAGTGGACGGCGGCGCATTTTTTAGTCTTAGTTTTCATGGCGGAGGTTATTGTTGTGGGCAGCGTTCGGGCGGCTACATTGTGGATACGTTGTCTTTGCTGCCAGCAGCCAAGCCGTTGTTTGGCTTCTTAGGTGGCAGCCAGTCTTCTCGTTTACTACTACCTTGATTTTTCTGCGATTGTATCCTAGTGCAGGGGAACTACTGGTCGAGTGCATTGATTTTATCCTCTTTCCTTTTCGGCTTTGTAATTTATATTCTTTTTCATTTTGTTTTGTTTTTGGAGGGGGGGGGGGCTATTTCCTTATAATGCGAAGCTTTCTATTACAACTGAGCAGCTAGTTTTGGAGAACATATTTCAAACTTTGCCTGATGAGAGAATCGTTTACCTGGACGGTGTTCCGGGGGTCAACGCCCATGCGGCCCAGTCCTTGACCAGGTCTTCCGGTGGATCAGGGCCTGATCAGCCAGGCTGTTACTGCTGGCCACACGTAGTCCAACGTACGAATCACAACCTGGCTGATCCGGCACCGACTTTAGGTATATGTCCAGCTCCGTCTTGAAGACAGCCAGGGGTTTATTGGTAATTCCCCTTATGGCTGGTGGGAGGCTGTTGAACAGTCTTGGGCCCCGGACACTTATATACAGAGCTTTGGTAAATGCTCTGTATATAACGTACTTATGTAACTCCTACATTATGAATATTTTGTATTTGAAATATATTGATACAATATCTATTTAATTTCTTTAACCAGTTCATAACAATGGTTTGAGAAAGCTTTACCAATTAGAAACTGTGAAATGAGCAGATGGAGGCTGGTGGTAAGAGGCTGCGCGGCCTGGGTGACAAGTGCGTCGGTAGCTGCCTTCCACTTGTTAATTACACCCTTGTGTGCTGACCCCACCCGTGGAGAGGCCTAGTGGTAGTTGTGGTATGACTGGTAGTGGTGGTCATAATGGTGATGCTAGTAGTGGTTGGGGTTTAAGACGGTGGGGCTGGTAATGGAGGGTATAGTGATGGGGTTTGTAACAGTGGGTTGAACCCCTGGCAAGCCAATCCTAAAATTAGCAGGCCAGTGCGTGATCCACTGTAATATGCCGGACTAATAAAAATGATCCAACTTGGTGTATTTCTATACATACTAGTAAGTTTAGCATGAGCCCTACTGTGACCACATATGCTGGTCTTCACAAACGAAACTACAGTGAAACACACTTTCTCATTCTTTCTTTGGCCATTACACACACACACAATTATATATATATATATATATATATATATATATATATATATATATATATATATATATATATATATATATATATATATATATATATATATATTAGTATATATATATTAGTCCGGCATATTACAGTGGATCACGCACTGGCCTGCTAGTTTTAGGATTGGCTTGCCAGGGGTTCAACCCACTGTTACAAACCCCATCACTATACCCTCCACTACCAGCCCCACCGCCTTAACCCCCAACCACTACTAGCATCACCATTATGACCACCACTACCAGTCATACCACAACTACCACTACTAGCATCACCATTATGACCACCACTACCAGTCATACCACAACTACCACTAGGCCTCTCCACGGGTGGGGTCAGCACACAAGGGTGTAATTAACAAGTGGAAGGCAGCTACCGACGCACTAGTCACCCAGGCCGCGCAGCCTCTTACCAACCCTACCTCCCACTTGCCTTTTTTCCTTCTTCCTTCCCCCACCCATCCTTCCCTTTCCTTCTCTATTTCCCTTATTTCCATCTCCCTTTACCGCTTCCCCTCTCCCAGCTTTATCTCACACCCCCTCCCATCATTAGCTCTGAGCTTAACATCACCTCTCTCGCCTCTTTCCCAACGCTCATTTCCCCTGCCCTTTTCCCTCTGATCTGCACCGTTCCTCGCCCATCACTTCTCACCTATCCACTTCGTTCATTCCCTACATCTCGTCTCTGGCTTACATTTTTTTGTCTGTCCTCCATCTTTCCTCGTTCTTCCACATTCCTTTACATTTTTTTGGTCTCTACCTCACTTTCCTCCCCTCAAATTCCCTCCTCCTCCTCCCAGACTTGACCCTTCCTCACCTCCCATCTCCTTTCTCAACTTTATTTATTCCTTCCACATATTTCCTTCTTTACGGCCTCCCAGCTGGCGTGTTCTCTATTAACTTCCGTGACAGGTTTCCAGGCTTTTATACCCTCACAGCCGGGCCTGAAACTATTCAACATCTTACCAGAAGATATCAGAAACACTGCTGGGACAAGTGTAGAAGTCTTGCAGGGGAAATTGGACAAGTATATTCACCAGGTACCAGATCAACCAGGCTGTTATGGATATGTGGGCCAGTTAGCCACCACCAGCAACAACCTGGTTGAACAGGCAAGCACCAGACGAGCCTCGCCCATGGCCGGGCTCCGGGAGTAGAAAAACTCGAAACTCGTCATAGGTATATTACCTGGCTGATCCGGCACTTGTAGCAGGAGGCTGTGCAGAGGCAGTAACAGCCTGGTTGATCAGGCCCTGATGCACCGCGAGGCCTGGTTACGGACCGGGCCGCGGGGGCGATGACCCCTGGAACATCTTCCAGGTAGATAACCTATAAACTTTTTTCTACCTTTATTGAATTTCATTATTTGTCTAAGTTAATCTATTTAAAGGTTTGATTTATTTGCAATTTACTGTTTTATTGGAAGCTGTTTTACCACTATTAGTTATTGATATTGTTGACCAGTAGGTCTCCTACTGTGTTATTTTGAGGTATTCCCCCACTTTGTGAAATAGCGCCTCACTTGGTGAGTTGTCACCTACCCTCAGTGAGGTATTACCTCACTTTGTAATATATAAAATGTGCTTCTCTTGCCTTTTCTTCCGATTCCTCGGAAGATGTGTGTAAGCACATGAAAGCACTCAAAGTTTTCGTATATGTATATAATGTATATAACTGCCATTGTGCAGTTATATGAAGCTGCTTTTTCTCTGTGTCTTCCTCTTCGTTATCATTCATATTCTTTAGTTGTTTCCTTGTGTATTCTTTAAACTCTACGTTTCTTATCAACTTTCTTTTTGTCTGTCGCCTCTCTTCATCTTTCTCCTGTGTCTCACTCCACATTATTTTTCTCAAGCAGCCCCTCTCCTCCTCACCGCTACTCATCTCCCCCTATAATTCCCTTGCCTCAGCACCCTGCGTCCTTCTTCCTTATCTTCTCCTTCGCTCTTCCCCCTTCCCTGTTGGGTGGTGGCCTTGGCTGCTACCCCCTGCAGCGTGCCATCAACTGTTGGGCTCCGTGGCATTGTCCATACTACTCTGCTGCTGATTTGTCGTTGTTCGTACTACTTATGCTATTGTTTCTTCTCTTCCTCTTGCAGTTCTGCTCTTCTATTGTTCCTACTGCTGCTGATGTTCCTATTGCTACTGTTAAGTTTACTGCTATTGTTGCTCTTGCTGATACTGTGTTGCTATTCCCTGGTGTGGGACCTGGCCGTCGGGGGGCGGTGACCCCTGAAATCGTTCTCGAGTAACCTTTAGGTAACAGTTATACTGGGCTACTACTAAAATATTATTACATTCCTGGGGAGTGCTAAACCAGTAGGGGTTAGTTTACGCCTGGGCAATGGAAGTCATTCAGGTTCGATCCAGTGGAGGATATGTCCAGTTCATTGGACCAAGAGTTCGTTACCGGCATCACCCTTGAAGGGTGCTAAACCTTGAAGGGTGCTAAAACAAACTTATTCTGTTATTCATGACCTGCAAAAAAAAAAAAAAAACAGCTGTTCTAAATCTCCTTGTGCTTTTTTTTGCGTTTTCGTAGCCTCAAAGATTTCCCAGCTGTGATAATGGCCTTGTAGTAGAGTTTCCCAGCTGTTCCCTCGTAGCCGCCTTTACCAGCTGTTCTTGGGGTAGCTTCGAATTCCCTGTCTTTGCTTTCGCTTGCTCCCTTTTGCTCTGGCGCGCGAGCATTTCCTTTTGCTCTCTGACGCTCGATGTTGATCTACGCATGACATTCTTAATACAGGGAATTTTGTCAGTTATTTTTAAGTTTCCTAACGATATTATACGCAATGTGTAATTTGTAGACCTGAACTATTGTAAACCACATAATTTCTATGAATGAAGCTTTACCTTTACACTTATTTAATCTTATTGATATGAAGCAAAGGAATACTAACCAGACTTAGTTCGTTCCCTTCATCCTTGTCAAGTACGTTATTATATTTGTTAAGGGAATTCATTATTTACCCACGTTGAACTGCATCTACCATTGGTCTGAATATTGTATTCACTTGGAAGATCTAAACCTCTAAGGATCACCAGCGCCTGGAAAAAGAAAAGTAATCAGATTTGATTCAAATTTGGATTAAATAATCAGCATCAATGCCATACCGCCCCGTCCTTGAAAAGTCTCTAAATAACACTGTTGTAGATCCTCATTCCTACGTCTGTCTTCTGTTCATTCTTCACGCTTTAACTGCCTTTGCTCATCTTTTGTTTGTCCTGTGATGAGTAGTCTCATTTTCATTCATTCTTATCTTTTATCTTAGTTTTTCCTTAGCTGCTCCTCCTCCAGTTACTTGTTGGTATTACGGTCATTAATTCTTCTACACTTACGCAGTAGCGTCACAGGGTGGGTCCACCTCCTGGATCCTCTTACTCTCACACATGTACCTTCTGCTTCTGTTGCTACTACCGTTGTTCACGTTTGTTACTGTTATTGCAGAGGTTTCTGTTGCTGTTATTGCTGCTCTTATTAATGAGGGTTTTGCTGCTGTTTTTGATGAGATTTCTGCTGCTGTTATTACTGAGGTTTCTGCTGCTGTTATTGCTGAGGTTTTTGATGGTTATTTCTGAGGTTTTTGCTGCTGTTATTGCTGAGGTTTTTGCTGCTGTTATTGCTGTTATTGCAACAGCCTGGTTGACCAGGCAAGCACCAGACGAGCCTGGCCCATGGCCGGGCTCAGAGAGTAGATACTCTCGAAACTCTTCAAAGGTATATCAAAGGTATAAGGTTGCTGAGGTTTTTGCTGCTGTTATTACTGAGGTTTTTGCTGCTGTTATTACTGAGGTTTCTGCTGCTGTTATTGCTGAGGTTTTTGCTGCTGTTATTGCTGAGGTTTTTGCTGCTGTTATTGCTGAGGTTTTTGCTGTGATTTTTGTTGCTGTTTTTTCAGAGATTTCTGTTGCTGTTTTTTGCTGAGATCTGTACTACTGTTTTTGATGAGATCTGTACTACTGTTTTTGCTGAGATCTGTACTACTGTTTTTGCTGAGATCTGTACTACTGTTTTTGCTGAGATCTGTACTACTGTTTTTGCCGAGATCTGTACTACTGTTTTTGCCGAGATCTGTACTACTGTTTTTGCCGAGATCTGTACTACTGTTTTTGCCGAGATCTGTACTACTGTTTTTGCCGAGATCTGTACTACTGTTTTTGCTGAGATCTGTACTACTGTTTTTGCTGAGATCTGTACTACTGTTTTTGCTGAGATCTGTACTACTGTTTTTGCTGAGATCTGTACTACTGTTTTTGCCGAGATCTGTACTACTGTTTTTGCCGAGATCTGTACTACTGTTTTTGCCGAGATCTGTACTACTGTTTTTGCCGAGATCTGTACTACTGTTTTTGCCGAGATCTGTACTACTGTTTTTGCTGAGATCTGTACTACTGTTTTTGCTGAGATCTGTACTACTGTTTTTGCTGAGATCTGTACTACTGTTTTTGCTGAGATCTGTACTACTGTTTTTGCTGAGATTTCTGGTGCTGTTTTACTGCGTAAGCTGCTTATGTTACAGCTGAAGTTCCTGCTTTTGTTACTTCTGAGACGCTGCTGTTAGGGCCGAGAGCCTGACCTTGCCGTTATTGCTCACACTCCTGTTGTTGCTGTTGATAAAACCCTAATACTGTTACTACTAACACTCCATTTTTTTCTGTTGATAATACTCTAGTGATTCTCTTCTGTTTCTTTACCATTTAATACCACGCCAGCTATGTTCATTTTTGCTCGTTCTTCTTACTGTTGTTGGACCTGTCAGTGGTGGTACTGTCAATGTTTTTTTTTTTGGTAAGTCTGTTACTGTGAAGCTGAACACTACTCAAAGCTGAGGGACTGACCACCTCAAACCTAATACTTGAAGGCTGTTGGTCTGATCACATAATCTTGACCAATCCACTGCTTCTGTTCTCTCCAGTTGTAGTCACTTCTATATACGACTGAAAAGAAAAGGTCATCTATGTACAGATGAAGGCATTTATAACAGGAAACGTTTCGTCACTAGTGGCTTCTTCCACATCTTTTATTTTTCCACATTTTATCTGTAATATCATACTATTTTTGACGACTGAAGAAGTCTGTTTAGGCGAAACGTTTCGGAAATATAGATACTTAATTGACGCACTTGTGTCTTGTTCATCTGCTGCTCTGCCGCCACAGCATTTACTACCTGACACTCAGGATGCTGTAATACTTCTGTTATCGTTGTTGGTCGTCCCGCTTCTGTTGTAGAGCGATTATGTTTCTCGTTGCTCAGCTGCAGTGCCACTGTAGTGTTTTTGTTTCTTCCGCCGCTGTTACCTGTTGCAACCATGCCTACTTCTACACTGTTGCTTCTGTCGTTGCTGTGTTCTCACTGCAACAGTAGTTGTCATTATATATACTGTATGTGTGTGTCTATATATATATATATATATATATATATATATATATATATATATATATATATATATATATATTACTAAATGGACATATATTCATTGGTAAACACACCTGGGACGATGATAATGTTAATCGAATATATCAGGAATTTTACCAATGAAGATAAACATTGTTGACCTTTACTTCATACAAAAGGCCTCCTTTAAGATGCCTTGATAATGGTACGGGTGTCTTGAACCAGGGAACTGGACTTATCTTGACCTTCCTTGGCTCGAACCTGAATGCCTATTAGGCATTATATAATCCGTACAGGTTTAGCGCTTCCCCTTAAGATAATTTTTTTGAAGTATGCATGTGGGGAATAAAAATACATGAGATAATGAGCAAAATGCTGAAAATGTACATATAATCAAGACAGAGCTCGCAGCACAGGATTTAAATTATGTCAAGTTTGAGGATATACCTGTAACAGCGTGGTTGATTAGGCCTTATCCACCAGGAGGCCTGGTCAGGGACTGGGCCGCGGGGTCGTTGAACCCCGGAACGCCCTCCAGGTAGGTTACCTGTAATCATTTCCGGAGGTCACTGCCCCCGCGGCCCGGTCCCAGACCAGATCTCCAGGTTGCTGGCCTGATCGATGAGGCTGTTGGTGCCCTAAGCCCAACATATGCACTACAGCCCGGCTAGTCGGGAATTGATTTAAGGAATTTGTCGAGTTCCCTTTATTGCCAAGCATATTACTTGGCAGTGTAGTTGTAGATTAGTGGAAATGTCAAGTAAGGTCACTGAAGCAAATACACTGAATATCTTTCATAACTTGATTAAATATATATACACGAGCGGATGTGGGAAAGACCTGCTTGGGTTGACCTAGTAGTTCCTACTTCAGTAGACTCCCGTTCTTATATTCATTTACTATCGCACAGACCTTCTGCTGCATTATATTACTACTGTTGTAATCGATGCCACATTTGATTCCCCTTCTACTGCTACTTCTGCTTCTATCCCAGGAAGTGTTTTTGTTGCGGCCATTGCATTTGTTATTGTCAGTGCAGTAGTTCTTGCGCAGGGGAGAGGAGCTCTGGGGGGGGGGCCTGCGTCACTCACTAGATATTTGAGGCAGCTCACTATTTTCTTTTTCTTTCTCCTCCTCCTCCATCATCTTATACTATCATCGCCTCCTCTTCCTTCGCTGCCTCCTCCACACCACTGTCCTATCTTAATTTCGTCACCTTCATCTTCTCGCTCTCGTCTTCACCCTTGCTACTTCCTCTTTATTTTATTTACTCTTGTATACGTAATTATCTTCGCCCTCCCCTCCTCTTTTATATTGTATTATGCAGACGATGGTAAGTACGCTCAGAAGCATACTAATTTACTACGTAAATAAGAAATTTACGTTCTGTGTGTGTGTGTGTATATATATATATATATATATATATATATATATATATATATATATATATATGTATATTATGGGATACGTTTAAATACCCGTCCCAATGTTATTTGTAAAATTGGTTGAATCCATTGAAATATGCTGACAATTTTTTTTTTCTGCGGAAATCCCCGTTAAAAAAGTTTTAAGTGTATTCATGTACTGATGCTCTTCTTAAGGTAAAATTTATTATGTACCTACAAATATTTTACGTTTATAATTCTACGCAAAAAAAAATATTAGAAATGTACTTACACTGCCAATTATAAAACACATTGACGAAACAATTTCTTGTTAATCAACGACCTCACAGGAGAATGTCTTGTGGGCGCCAGATGAGGGAAAGATGCAAATGTGTGAATGTGGGAGGGTGTTGGAGGCAAGGCATGATGAACCTTGTGGCGGGGGGAGGTGAGGGCGGCTGCCCATCCCTCCCTCTGGTAACCGTCACACTCCACCCGTGGGAAACTCCCCGCTTACTACCCCATCCCCTTCCCTTAGCTCCCCGCTCCTCTCCGTCTATCTCCCCTCCCAACAACCTCCCCTTCGTTCCCTCTCCTTCCACATCGCCCTTCCTCCTGTACTCCACCGATTCCCACAACCAGGCTTCCTCCTATTTCTTTCATTTGTTGTGATTGAATATTATTAGTCTCTTTAAATCCACGTAAGTTTTGATATAGGGCTCATACATAATTTTACAGTAGTTTTATATACTAAATTATGGAATTTAAACTAGGCTAAGACACACTAGTGTAACTTATTACCAAGGGTTCTTGTGTAATAAAATGTATATGTTCATTATCATTGGCTGTCTTCACAAATTCATTAACGCACATTCATGAAACTTTCAGACACTTTGAAAGTGAATAAGATACAAATATAAATTCACAAAAAGCGCACAATCAGTCATTTATTTGCAAATGTTAAAAAAAAAAAAACTCATGTCTAGTAGTACAATTTTTCTTAAAATCTGTAATGTTTTTATAAGCATCCTGAAATTTCAGCCCCTTGAAGTAATTTTTTTTACGTCAAGGCGTCTTAACATGAATTTATTTGTTCTTATATGTTCCTTTCTCGCTTTCTCGCTCGGGGAAGGTAGGCAGATGGATTTTTGAGTTCCTAACACAAAGAACACAAAAAGTAGTAGTGAACAGGGCAAGATCCAGCATCAGCGAGGTCAAAAGCTCAGTGCCCCAAGGCACTGTCCTGGCACCTCTGCTGTTTCTCATCCTCATAGCAGACATAGATAAAAACACCCAGCACACTTTTGTATCATCATTTGCAGATGACACTAAAATAAGCATGAAAGTCACTACGGTAGAGGACACTGAAAAATTACAGGAGTATATAAGCAGGGTCTTCCAATGGGCAGTGGAGAACAACATGACGTTCAATGGTGATAAGTTTCAGCTGCTTAGGTATGGAAAAAATGAAGAACTCAAAAGGAACACTATATACAAAACGCAAGAGGGTCACCACATAGAACGAAAGGAACACGTAAAGGACTTGGGAATAATTATGTCTGCTGATCTGTCGTTTAAAGACCATAACAAGACAAAGATCACAACAGCCAGGAAGATGACGGGGTGGGTATTGAGAACTTTCAAAACAAGGGAAATAATGCCGATGGTGACACTATTCAAATCGCTAGTGCTCCCTCACTTAGAATACTGCTCAGTGCTGACGGCCCCGTTCAGGGCAGGAGAAATAGCAGAGCTGGAACAAATCCAGAGATCGTTTACGGCTCACATTGAGCCATTGAAACATCTAAATTATTGGGAACGCCTTCAAGTCTTGAACATGTACTCATTGGAGCGGAGGAGAGAGAGATACATGATAATATATACATGGAAAGTACTTGAGGGCCTGGTCCCAAATCTGCACACTGCCATAACAACATACTGGAGTGAGAGATATGGGAGAAAGTGTAAAATAAACCCAGTGAGGAGCAGGGGTGCGGTGGGGACAATACGGGAGCACTGTATTAACATCCGGGGTCCCAGACTATTCAACATCTTACCAGAAGATATCCGAAACACGGCTGGAACCAGTGTAGAAACCTTCAAGAGGAAACTGGACAAATATCATCACCAGGTGCCAGATCAACCAGGCTGTGATGGATATGTGGGGCAGCGGGCCTCCAGCAGCAACAGCCTGGTTGACCAGGCAAGCACCAGACGAGCCTGGCCCATGGCCGGGCTCAGAGAGTAGATACTCTCGAAACTCTTCAAAGGTATATCAAAGGTATTTTGTTTGGATTTTTATAATCAACGTCCTGTTTCCATCCAGTGTTTTGCAGGTCTTCCAACTGATAACCAAAATTTAGATTTAGACCCCCACCCCCACCGAAGCAGCTAGTTTACTGTGCACCCCATCTATACTAAACATGATAGCACCAATTATATTCATTAGACTCGTATATCCCCTGGGAAATGAGAGGTAATCAGGTGTGCTCCAAGGAAGGGTAGCTCCAATTCCTTGAGCCAAGAGCCCTTCAACATATAAACAATGGCGTAAGAGCACATATGGATACACAATTGGCATAGCAAACGGGTATATACTTACAAATTCCTGTTAAAAGCAAATTTAATATATTTCCTAATTTTTTTTTTATTTTCTATTGATACCTAGACATATCATGTAAGTATATAACTTATCGCTGTATTCCTGAAATTTACAAGATTATTCAGTGTTAAATATCTCTCCCTTCTCCCTCCCTCCCGCCACCCCTGACAGCCGCACACAACTGCCCCGTTTATTTGTGTGGCCCTTTTCAGCAGCGGGGCGCGCCCTTTCTTATATCAAACAGAAAATTTAAATGGAAGATTTTATAGCGATTAAGACCTTTTTAGTCATATCTTACAAACGTTTTACCATCTATATTTAGCTTTAGTAGAAAACCCCAAGAAAGTTATCAGTGTGGTGGTGTATTTCCGTCGTTTTTGCGAAGGTAAGTGTTAGATCTCTTTTCGGTTAGATCTCTTCTAGGTAGATGGTTGAAATGTAAGCAGTGGTATAGTACCAGTGCGGAAAACTAATAAAAGCTTCACTTCTACACCGTGTCAAAAATATTAATAACAACAAAAGACCCATACTAATTTAGAGAAGCAAACACGCGTAGTGAGGCTAGTTTGTTTACACACTTCCACACCCCGGCTGACCGCTCACAAACAGGACATAGCCGCAAGTTAAACCACCCTGTGTACTCGCAATCCCTCCTCACTGTGGTACCTACATCACTGCTTGCAGCAAGCACTAATAGATTAATCGAACACGCCATCAACAAGGAGGCCTGGTCTGAGATCGTGCCTCCAAGGCGATGATCTTCGAAATCACGTAGAGTAAAAAATGCTTGGGCGTATTTCTTCTCTCTCGTGGTGGACTGGTAACACTAACGAATACGGCTCAAGAGTCTCAGAGATGTGCCAGGCGATGGCCTGGCATATGAACATTGAAGGCACCGCCACTAACGGGAAGATTGTCTCTCACTCTTACTAAACACCGGCGACACATATTGAACATGTCACAGGCCCTGCGCTAGTTTATTTTATGAGTGTGTTTGTTAGTTTAACTGAGGAGGGGGCGGGAAGGAGGGGAGAAGTGAAGGGGTAATCATAATGAGACAAGGGGAAACTCTTGAAGAGAATAGATCGACTAGCAAGTAAAAGGTAAGGAAAATGTACAGTAGTCATAAGATTATTATATTAATTGGGAAGCCCGAAATCTCTGAAATATAGTGTCCAATGAAGGGGAGAGGGGTAGAGGCAATCAAGTTTGATCCAAAAAGGGAATGATAGCTCCAATTCCTTCGATCAAGATAGTTATTGGTAGTAATAGGTTGATCAGTCACTCCGATTATCACCGAGGAACACCTGTCAGCATTATAATTTCTTCAGAAAAGTAAATTGTATCGAATGAACTTCGATTGTTATACTTAATTGGAACTTTATATCCATCAGGAATGGCAAAAAAACACTAGTTCATGCGTTAAATATGCTATAAAGAAGCTTGAACACAGGAATCATCCCACAGCCCCGGTGGTTCAATTCCCGAATGGGCGGAAACATTTCGAAGTGTTTCCTTACACACACACACACACACATACACACACACACAACAGGCCTAGTGTCTAATCGACGTGTGCCTAGGACAAAATGGTAACTAACAGTCACTAAAAATCGCCTATATAAACCCATTCCACAAAGTTAGAACAGATAGAGACCATTTACGGCCCGTATAAAGCCAACAAACTATTTAAATTACTGGAAACTCCTTGACATTCTAAATGTCTTAAAGTTTTAGTTCTAAATATGTATTTACTGGAGCGGAGGTCAGAGATACTTGATAATATATACTTCTAGAAAGTACTCGAGGGCCTTGTCCCAAGCCTTCACTCTGCCATAACAACATACTGGAGAGAGATATATGGGAAGAAGTACAAATACAATACACAATACAATCAAGAGGATATTGTATTAACATCCATGGCTCCAGATTATTCAACATTTTACCAGAAGATATCAAACACTGTTGGGATAACAGCCTCCCACCATGCATAAAGGGAATTACCAATAGGCCCCTGGCTGCCTTCAAGAGGAAGCTGGACAGATACTTAAAGTCGGTGCCGGATCAGCCGGGCTGTGGTTAGTACGTTGGACTACGTGCGGCCAGCAGTAACAGGATGGTCGATCAGGCCCTGATGCACCAGGAGGCCTGGTCATGGACCGGGCCGCGGGGGAGTTGATCCCCAAAATACCTAGGTAGGTAGACAAACGTAGAAGTCTTAGAGGAAACTGGACAAGTATCCTCACCAGGCCAGCGGACCGCCAGCAGCAACAGCCTGGTTGACCATGCAAGCACCAGATGAGCTTCGCCCAAGGTTGGGATCCGGAAGGCGGTGCAACATTTCCCCAATGAGAAGCATGGGTGCCATAAATATATAGAGATAGAGAAATAACAGTGAGTGCAATGGGCCCAAGACTGTTCAACTGCCTTCCAGCATACGTAAGGGGGATTACTAATAAGACCTATCCTGGCTGTCTTCAAGAGGGGCAGATATCTAAAGTCAGTACTTGACTTGCCGAGCTGTGGTTCGTACGTTGGATTGCTAGCGACCGGCAGTAATAGCTTGGTTGATCAGGCCCTGATTCACCGTGAGGCCTGGTCATGGACTGGGCCGGGGGGCTTGGCTTTGGGGATACCCAAGACAATAACTAGACCATCTTGTAACAGTAGACATTCATCATTTGTCCATGTGTGCCTCGCAAATATTGTTTGTAGCTAGTATCAAGGAGGGACCTTCTATTACGTTAAAATGATTGATGAATGGGGTAAGTGTCGCTACAGAACATTCCTTAGTCTCTCATTTCAGGTAGCATTTAAAGATGAGACCATAACGAATGCTGGTTGGGGTTACGGCGCCAGTTCTTGGAGTTTACACTGCCACCTCAGTTATAATTCATTAATACTCAGCACAGTAGTGAAGGTCTGGGCTGGAGTTTGGTTCATGTAACAATATCGGTTAAACTTAGGCAGCAGGACGGCGCCAGGCAACCACTTACGCTAATTAGAAAATCTGAGAGGGATTTGAGGCGAGGCTTGTGTTGAGTCACCGGTAAGATGAATGTGCTAGGCTAGTCTCCGGGTTTGTCAGTCACTTGTACCTTACCTCACACAACCTGCCGGCGACGTGAACCTATTTTCCTCCCACTTAATTATCATGGTTGTTCCGCTTTTGTTGTGAGGCAAAACAAATCCTATGACTGCGTCATTTCATTGCCATTCGGCTTTGTACAGTGTAAAAGTGAATCGGCGTGTTGTGTAATAGACTTCTTGGTGTTCGAGATGGTCAACAATCAACCCAGGAAAAAAAAAACATCAGTTCTTCTCTAACAGTCATGGCAAGAATGATATACAGTTCACTGATGAGTTTTGGAGCCGAGATTAGTGCAAATATGCGGTTAAGACCGAGTGTAGCTCCTAGCTTATAGAGTATCCTCTCTTCCTTCAACCCTTCTTTACCGAAACCCATCCTCATCCTTCTTCATCCCCTTCCCTTTCATAAAGTACATTTATTCGTATTCCACTGTTCATTATATACTTTTTGTAATATTAAGCATCAGCAAAACATGCTGTTTAAAATTATGAATAACAGTTGCACGAAAAAATTAAAATGGTAAGAAATTATAATAATGAAGTGGGTGGTGAGGTTGGTGGACTAATGGTAAACGAGTGGTTGGCACCGTGGTTGCCCGGCTGCTTGCCCTCCCCCCTAGACTGACTGGAGCCACCTGCCATAGCTCGCGCTGCCAGAGTGCCACGGGAGGGGAAGGTGGCAAGAGCAACAAGTCTCATGTTAAAACAATGGTGGCAGTAGGTTGATAACTATTATAATTTTGGCGTAGCTGTTATTGAGGAAAACACTGCCTAGTGTAGAGCTGTTGCTCTTGCAACAACATGGGTTCTCAGAATGGGAGTACAGTATAGTGTGTGTTTATTTGACGTCATCAATTTCCGGGTCGGCCATGTTGGTTACATCCGATAATACACGTTCTGAGAAGCGATAGGTTCTTATAAATTATTTTTGACATTTTAATAGTTAAATTTATTTTCAACACAAAAACAATATGATCTGTTGTAGCGTTATTGGTTATCATAATAGGTCACATTTAAAGTATTACAGACTACCTAAAGTAATTAAAAAAGCCAAGTGATCTGCGATGAGAAGATAGGTGTTGTCACTTTACGAGTGTGTTCAGCACATTTTATATCAGGAAAGGCCTGTACATTTTTGTGTATTAAACAATAGTGACTTGCTGTACAGGTAAGGTACAACGTGCAACTATTATTATAATCAAATAGAAGCGCTAAACCACAGGGGTTATAACGTTATAACGGCTGGAACCAGTGTAGAAGCCTTCAAGAGGAAACTGGACAAATATCTTCACCAGGTGCCAGATCAACCAGGCTGTGATGGATATGTGGGGCAGCGGGCCTCCAGCAGCAACAGCCTGGTTGACCAGGCAAGCACCAGACGAGCCTGGCCCATGGCCGGGCTCAGAGAGTAGATACTCTCGAAACTCTTCAAAGGTAAGGTAAGGTGCAACTAATATACACCAATCTTTGTAACAATCCACGGTTGTAGTGGCTTTTCACTTCTCTGAATGAGGTACCTGTATTATTATTATTATTATAATCAAATAGAAGAATGAGGTACCTGTAGTTATACAAATTAAACTGTTTACCTTTGATATACCTTTTAGGAGTTTCGAGAATCTTACTACTCTCGGAGCCCGGCCATGAGCCAGGCTCGTCTGGTGCTTGCCTGGTAAACCAGGCTGTTGGGTATATTTAACATTTTAACCATATTGTTTAGTTGTGTGATGTTAAACCTCCATTATTTTTAATTTGCCATGAAGATTCTGAACCATTATTTTACGTACGAATATTTTTTTACATGTGTGTAAGTTGCCTAAATATATACATGTCACAACTTTTATAACTTTAATTTTATTTTTTTAAGTTAATATTTGCTGTTAAAGCCAAAAAACTTTAACTTTACATAACCAGAAATTTATCATTGATGATTCTAGCCATTTTTTTTCTAACTTATCCCCAAACTTGTGCGCTTCTAAATCTTTATAATTTCTAAATCTTTAGATGTGTATGAACTGGTTAAATATACCACGTAGGTAACAATATATGGATGTTATATTAGTGCGACATCTGATTAAACAGCTTCAGCTATTTCATATGAATTTTCACCACTAATTATAACATGATTAACAAAAAAGGCACAATACCGTGACTGGAACAATACACACACAACCCGCACATATAAAAGAGAGGAGCTTACGACGACGTTTCGGCCCGACTTGGACCATTTACAAAGTCACACTAACACACAGAGACAGAGGAAGGGTATTTATAGGCAGGCAGACAGGGGAGGGTACAAGAGAGTGGGGAAATGTAGGAGTAGTGGTAGTAGTGGTAGTAGTAAAGGTAGTAGTAAAGGTAGTAGAGTAGACAGTCATATGGGAAGGAGCACTGCTATGAGGCTAGCGGCCCGCAAGGGGGGTACGAGAGGGAAGAAAAGCGAAAAAATGAAGGAAAATACAAGGCAAAAGAAAGAACAGAAAGAAAGGAAAACCCAAGGAGAAAAAAGGAGAAGGGGAAGATAAGACAGGGAAGGAATCAGGTTAAGTCACGGGTGTTCTGAAGTTTAGAGCATTTAACAATGTAATGAGAGAGGAAAGCATCAACAGAGACAAAGCCAGGGCTAAGATTCATACAGGGAAAGTTGTGTATAAGGGAGGATTCAACCAGGCGGCGACTATGAAAGTTAGACGTAGGGTAGACAGTTTTAGCAGAAGACCAATCAATGGGATGACTGTGATCTCTGACATGACAGAAAAGAGCATTATTAGTGTCGGCAAGCCTAACACTATTTTTGTGCTCCCTGAGTCTGTCAGAAAGAGATCGGCCAGTTTCTCCGAAGTACTGAAGAGGACAGGAGGAGCAAGAAATAGAGTAGACACCAGGAGAATCTGTGGAGGTAGGGGAGGTATGAACTAGATTAGTGCGAAGAGTGTTAGTTTGGCGAAAGGTAAGTTTGATGTCTAAGGAACGGAGAGAGTTGCTGAGATTAGAGAGACCAGAGATGTAGGGAAGGCAGAGGACTGGAGAGTTCTCAGGAGTAGAGGGTTTAGGAGAGAAGAAAGTCCGTTTAGCACGAGAGAAAGCAGAGTCTATGAAATGGGAAGGGTAGCCCAGGCGGGAAAAGAATTATGAAGAGTGGAAATTTCTGCTTCAAGAAACTGAGGATCACAGATGCGGAGAGCACGGAGAAAGAGGGAGATAAGAACACTCTTCTTGACAGAGGAGGCATGATAAGAGAAGTAATGAATGTACATGCCACTGTGCATAGGCTTGCGGTACACGGAGAAGGCAAAACCTGTAACTGAACGGTGGACATGAACATCAAGGAAAGGAAGCAAAGAATTAGATTCCCAATCAGCTTTAAACTTAATGGAAGGGGCAAGATTATTAAGAGCATCAAGAAAAGGTTGGAAGAGACTTAAGTCATGAGGCCAAAGAGCAAAGATGTCATCTACATAGCGGAGCCAGAGTGAAGGACGTACATCAATAGTGGGAAGAAGAACAGTCTCGAAGTATTCCATATAAAGATTAGCAAGAACAGGAGATAGAGGAGAGCCCATAGCGACACCAAAGGTTTGAGAATATGTAATATTTACCTTGAAAGGAAAAGGAGTTAGAGTCCACGCAAAGTCGGATAAGATCAAGAAAGACATCAGTAGGTATAGGGAGATGAAGTAACCCTTCATTGGCCTTCTCTCCGAGAAAATTAAGGACATCATCCAGAGGGACATTAGTGAAGAGGGACTCGACATCAAGACTAAGCATCTTACAGGTCGGGAGAGAGCGAACACGTTCGATGAAGTCTTGAGAGTGACGAAGGTGGGCAGGAGAAAAAGTACCAAGAAAAGGAGTGAGGGTTTTGGCTAGCCAGGACGCAAGAGAATAAGAGACAGAACCTCTAGAAGATATGATGGGTTGAATCCTCCCTTATACACAACTTTCCCTGTATGAATCTTAGCCCTGGCTTTGTCTCTGTTGATGCTTTCCTCTCTCATTACATTGTTAAATGCTCTAAACTTCAGAACACCCGTGACTTAACCTGATTCCTTCCCTGTCTTATCTTCCCCCTTCTCCTTTTTTCTCCTTGGGTTTTCCTTTCTTTCTGTTCTTTCTTTTGCCTTGTATTTTCCTTCATTTTTTCGCTTTTCTTCCCTCTCGTACCCCCCTTGCGGGCCGCTAGCCTCATAGCAGTGCTCCTTCCCATATGACTGTCTACTCTACTACCTTTACTACTACCTTTACTACTACCACTACTACCACTACTCCTACATTTCCCCACTCTCTTGTACCCTCCCCTGTCTGCCTGCCTATAAATACCCTTCCTCTGTCTCTGTGTGTTAGTGTGACTTTGTAAATGGTCCAAGTCGGGCCGAAACGTCGTCGTAAGCTCCTCTCTTTTATATGTGCGGGTTGTGTGTGTATAACATGATTGCCTGCCTTTTTCTTTCATTTGGTTGAAAAACCAACATTGTATTTACAGGGAGAAGCTTTATCCATGCGATTTTTTTTTCTTACAAATAGTATGTACCAGTATGACCGTTCATCCAGGTAACAAGGAAGGTCGTGACATGTAAAAATACCCTATAAATTATCACTCTCCTCACCCTATTTATTGTTTCATTGTCTGAAAGTTCGTCTTGATAGGAACTTGCAAGATTTCTTAAAGTCTTCAGAGCACAACTAAGTCCTCGCATGTTGCTTCAGATGTTTCTAATACAATAAATTAGTTTTTTTTTCCCTCAGACACCAGAGCACGAAATATATCATAATTTTAAATGTTTAATTTTTATTAACTTTATATCTTTCATTGTAGAACCTTATGGATGAATTGAATAATACTGCAGAAAAACATTCATGGCATGTTTTTCTTAAGCTCCCTGAGCAAGTATATCAGTTGTAAAAGCAAACTCACTTCATGTTGCTCTTGTTTCAGGACACAGCTAATGCCGTCCAGCTGGGCTACCACATGGAGAAGTTGATCTTTGACCTGGCAGATACACATTTCTTCTTCAACGATTTAGAAGTAAGTTCTTGATTTTGTTTACGTGTTTATAAACTTTAATAATCACTGTTATGCAACCAATTTATTATTAAAATATTTGGTTTCATGGTAATGTAATCGGTATTAATATTCTCGTACAAAAAAAAAACGCTAACCTACGTAGATCGATAAAATAGTGATGTTAATTTCAACAGTTAAAAAGCTTTTGTGTTTATTATATGACTGTCTTTGATCAAAACTTAATTTCAAACGCTATAACCTTTCAAAGTATATGTTGCTTTAGTATTTATTCATATCAGTACTTTGTCGTATTTAACACAAATTTTTCATTTATAGGAGTGCGACCAAGTTCATATAGATGATGTATCATCCGATGACAACGGACAAGATTTAAGGTGAGAAAACTTGCTCAGGAAGTTTATTATATAGTTTATAATTCTGAGAATTTATACAACTTTAATAAAGATTGGCTTTTGGTTCCATGCCTCAACATCTATTAGATAGTTTCAGATACCAGGTATATATTAGTTGTAGAATATAAATGAATATTCAACAGATAATGGAAGATGAAACGTATGACTTCACAGTGAAATGTGGAACTATGATTTACATAGGTCGAAAATAGTTTGGTTATTCACTGGTTTCCCCCTAAAGGAAGGTTCCATGACGCTGGTGAGGTGCTTTTTATCTAGGATATTGGATCTGTGCTCCGGTTCCCTGAATTGAGCCTGAATACCTTCCTCCCCTCCCCCACATGAGCTGTGTAATCCTACGGGTTTAGAGCTCCCCATGAGTTTATATATTTAAAATATAGGGAGGTACCACCTCTAGAACTTTACTGGGGACCCTCATCCTCAGAGAAGACAATAAATGTACCTCAGGGAAAACTCGAGGTTCTCCCCGGAGCTGTTTGAATATTTTCTTCTACCACCCCCTATATATATTATATAAGAGCTTTATTAATAGACAGAATACATATACAATGGTACCTCTACTTACGAGCAGCTCCCAACTCGAACAATTATGTAAATGTGTTTTTGTAGGTGCTTTTGTAAGTATTTTTGGGGGTCTGAAATGGATTAATCTAATTTTCATTATTTCTTATGGGAAAAAATTCCTTCGGTATCGGCACTTGAATAGCCGTCTGGAACGAATTAAGCTCGTAACTCGAGCTTAAGGAAAACTTGAGGAAATTAAAACTTTATCAGGGTATAAAACATTCTAACCACACAGTAGAGTGAAAAACTAATGTGAAGGACCTGAGAGTGATAATGTCAGAGGATCTCACCTTCAAAGACCACAACAATGTATCTACATACCTCATCTGTTAGAAAAATGATAGGATGGATAATGAGAACCTTCAAATCTAGGGACGCCAAGCCCATGATGATTCTCTTCAAATCGCTTGTTCTCTCTAGGCTGGAATATTGCTGTACACTAACTGCCCCCTTCAAGGCAGGTGAAATTGCTAACCTGGAGAATGTACAGAGAACTTTCACGGCACACATAAGTACAATAAAACACCTAAATTACTGGGAACGGTCGAAGTCCCTTGATCGGTATTCCCTTGAACGCAGGCAAGGAAGATATATGATAATATATACACTTGGAAAATCCTAGAGGGATTAGTACCAAACCTACACACAAAAATCACTCCCTATGAAAGCAAAAGACTCGACAGGAGCTGCAACATTCCTCCAATGAAAATCAGGGGTGCCACGAGTACACTAAGAGACAACACAATAAGTGTCAGGGGCCCAAGACTATTCAACTGCCTCCCAGCATACATAAAGGGGATTACCAATAGATCTCTGTCTGTCTTCAAGTACCTAGTCAGTACCTGATCAGCCGGGCTGTGATTCGTATGTTGGTTTATGTGCGGCCAGCAGTAACAGCCTGGTTGATCAGACCCTGATCTACCACGAAGCCTGATCTCAGACCAGGTCGTGGGGGTGTTGATTCCAGAAACCCTCTCCAGGTATTCCTGTAAACCCTTTCAGGGCCTAGTTTTTTGTGTACAGTGGACCCCCGAGTTTCGTAAAAACTTTACTCCTGAAGTCTGCTCAAGCACTATTACCGAACGAATTTACTCCCTTAAGAAAAAATATCACGTAGGTTAGTCTATTTCAGACCCCCAAAAATATACTTCCACATGCACTTAAAATATTATACTTACATAACTGTACGATTTCCGGGGTATTCGTTAACCGAGGGTCCACTGTATTGGTATGGTCATGTGCCACCATCCACAGGATGGATATGGGGTGCAAAATAAGCCAACCACTTAAGTGGTAAAATCTAAAATCTAACCCTTACCATTTCAGTCTCCTAAATTGACTTATTTCCTGGATCATAATTTGTCATTTCTACTTTAAATATATTTTCAGTAACTACAACTTCGCCACGGATGGGTTTAGTGCAGCTAACAGTAATGCTTCTCTGTGTTTGGGCACTGGAGTGAGAGGGGGAGTGGACTGGATGAGGAAGCTTGCGTTTAGGTACCGCAAGATTAAGGAGTTATTCAACAGCTGCAGGAATAATTCTGGTAGTAAGTAGAAACTAAAAGAGAAATTTAATTTACAATATACAGTATTATTTTTTTGAAAAGATTACGAATGTTCTTGTTTTAAAATAAATTGCAAAATGGATGACAAGGTTGATAAAGTACAATATAGGAGAGTCTGTAAGTGATTTAAATGCTGCTGAATTGTAATAATAATGGGGAAGCACTGAAGCCTTACAGTTCAGTGTGAAAAATAGGGAGGGAATCAGGATTCTTCCAAGGGTAAAAATAGCTCTGCACTCACCAAATTGGTTTTCTTTGTAATAAAATCCCTTTATGGAGGACATTAGTCCAGTCACCATAACTGATGTATAGTATTGATTCTTTTAAAAACAATAATATAGGGCTTTATTATATGCACTACTTGACTAGTTTAAAAAAAAAGGATGAAGAAAAATTACCAAAACCATATGGTCGTACTTACAAATAATAAAAAATGTGAACACTGTATTCAGTATATGGCCTATGAACAATGCATGACAGTTGCCAGACTATCTTACATTTAGGGGCCTCTGAAGTAACATTTTTTTAATCCTGTATACAAAGTTTATTGTCAGTGAAGATTCATTTTCATAGTTTTATATACAGTATACTGCTCAGATAAGAAATAAACCACTCAAACTTTTTTTCATATCTACAGTATGTATTAGCATAATATAGAGTAGATATGAGCAATGATGAATGTAACATTTACTGGTTTATTACTCATGTGATCTTAAACCATGCTACAGTTTATTATTTGAACTTTATTCCAGCCTATGGCAAAATATTATTTAGGACAGTTTAGAAATTAAAGTTTTTTTATACTGCAGTTAGTTTTTATACTCTAGTTAAGGAATGATTTCTTGCAACACAATCTGTTGTCAGTTTTCATTCACATTTGCATCATTTTTGGAACAGTTTGTCCCATTTTTTCTCTTATATTGATCATTATTCATAAGATAGATTTGTTATTTTGAAAGAATTACTTTGCACATATGCACACACACGTACAATATATACAAGTGCAGGTGTAGTCCAATTCTCAGTTTCATTTAGAAATTAGCAAATAACTCAAGCATTAATAGTAAGTGTCTATCCCAAGGTCTGCTGGATCCAGAAAATAGAGAAAAATGGCATAGAGTCCGCCAAGATATTGAGACTCTTACCGACAGTTGGCTGACAGAATCCATGAAGTGCTTGCAGCTTATTGCATCTAGACCTAACTGTGTAAATGTACTGGTAACCACCACACAGCTTGTGCCAGCTCTTGCCAAGGTTCTGCTCTATGGACTAGGCTCTGTCTTCCCCATCGAGAATATCTACTCAGCAACTAAAGTTGGTGTGTTGAATGACTAGAATTAAAGTTGTATTATTTTTTTCTTTCTTAGATTTCTTGTTTTTTTTAGACATCCTCCACACACTGTAGTGCTTAACTGAATGATTATTCAGTTCTCTGTACATTGTTGTATTCTACAGTACCTGTGCTTCTGGGGATACTTACTTGTATGGCATGGCCTCTTACCAGGTTGATGGAATGTACAGTACATGAAGCTAGCAATCCAGTGTACATAGCTCATCAGGAATCATTTGAATGAAGTGGTTTGGACATTTAGAGGATGGAGCAAAATAGGATGACTTGGAGGGCGTATAAATCTCTAGTGATGGGAAGGTGGATTAGGGGTTGCCCTAAGGTTGTAGGGTGTATGGTAAAGGAGGTTTGTGTGCAAAGGACTTGGACATCCGGCAGATGTGTGTGAGCATATTAGATAAGAGAGAGTGGAAGCAAATGGGTTTTTGGCTAGACAATGATAGATGATCAGATTGGAGGGAGGCAGTAGATGTATGTATTTAGATATTTTGGAGTGGACATGTCAGCAGATGGGTTTATAAAATATGTGGAAAAAAAAAAGGTGGGTGGTGTGTTGAAGCATCTGTGGAAAGAAAAAAAAAGTTTATCCATGGTGGCAGAGTATAACAGCACTAACACTTTTATATGGATATGAAGTATAGATTTTGAACCCTGTAGTGAGGAGGAAGCTAGTAGCAGTCAAGATTGCATGATTGAGAGCAATGGTTGGTGTGAATATCTTGCAGAGAATTCATAAAATGGAAATGAAAAGATAATGTAGGGTTACCAAGGGAATAATTTAGAAGGCTGTCGAGAGGTTTTGAGGTGGTTTGGGCTAGTAGAAATTGAGAGATATAGGGTGACAAAGAGCTTGTAGTATAAATCTGGGGTGGGTTGTCCCATTAACAGTTGGAGGAAGGGGGTAAGAGGCTTAGAGTTTTAGGAGCTTGAGCATCCAGCAGGCTTGTGAGTGTATGTTAAACAGAAGTGAAAGGAACAGTGTTTTTAATGGAGTAAGAGCAAGGTATCTTATGAAGGGGTTTGGAAAGCCAGTTAGCCAAACTTGAGTCCTGGAGGTAGGGTAGTGCTTGCACTCTGGAGGGATGGGAATGTTGCAGTCCAAGGGTAATCTGAACTGTGATGTCAGCACACTTTTTGTAAGACAACAATTGAATGGTAAATGTCTTTTCATCACTGGGGCACACTACCATGGTGGGAGACAGATTTATTTTTTCCGACAATCAGCTAATAGATAGTAAGAGGGAATTACATTATAATTCTGATTTGAAGAGATATGAATTATACATATAAATAAATTAAAATGTTATCAAAGTAATGTTCCTTGAAATTATATTTGAATGCAATTTTTATTTTATTTAACTTGCTGGCCGTCTCCCACCGAGGTAGTGACCCAAAAAAGAAACACTATCATAATGTAAATAGTGGTGAGTCTTGCCAGAGGCATGCAGATACGACAGTTTAGATATCCCTCTTACTATTATAATCAAGGAAGAGCGCTAAACTCGTAGGATTATGCAGTGCCTGTTGGGGGGGGTTGTTGTGGAAGATATTCAGGATTATTTCAGGGAACTGGAGCACAGATCCAATTCCCTAGATCAAAAGCCCCTCACCAGCATCAAGGAACCTCCCTTGAGGGAAGATGTCCTTCTAAACAGCAAATATCCCAAACCCCTCCTTTAGAGTGCAGGCACTGTACCTCCCACCTCCAGGACTCAAGTCCGGCTAACTGGTTTCCCTGAATCCCTTCACAAAATATTATCCTGTTCACACTTCAACAGCTCATCAAGTCCCAAAAAGCCATTTGTCACACATGCCTGCTGTATCAGAAGTAAAATTAATATCTCATGATTACTCTACCTGGATATGCATTTATCATGAATTTTTTTTTTTTTTGCAGGTAAAGAAAGCTGCTTTGAAAGAATTGCTTCACGGTTTGGAAGGAAACCTGTGTATGTTGTTGTTGGTGATGGGAGAGACGAGGAGATGGCTGCCAAACAAGTAGGTTTTAAGATAACATTTTTTTAATACAGTGGGATCTCTGGTCACAAACGCTTCTGAACACTAACAAATCGGTTCACAACCAAAAAATTCTCGATTTTTGCATCTGGTCATGAACACATAATTGGGTGCTGAACAAACACAGCCACACAAATCAATTTTCACATTCCGTGCCATTTTTTTTCCCCCCACTTCTTTTTGTTTATGTACACCTAACAAAGACCCTCGCCTTGTAGTTGGTCTCAGTCAGATTGACCAGATAGATTATCATACATAGCAGCATGTGTGTAAAGAACCTAGGATAACCCAAAAAATCAGAGTGACTTATTTTCTCAATTTTTTTTTTTTTTTTTGGTACGTGCTCTTTTTCATTATCTCAGAAGTAAGTTATTCATAAATTACAGTAATTATGACCATGATAAATTCGGATTAGCAATGTTTAATCAGCAGGTAGTGCACAAACAGCTTCTCACAGTGCCAGTACCCGGCTAAGGCTTGCCATGTATGATTTTTGGTTAATAATTTTTTTCTCAGTTGTTTGTTGGGCTATCTTATTGAAACTTGGGCAATATATGATGGAAAGATGCTTCTTAACGTACACCAAAAAGGAAAGAAATCGGACGATAAATACCGGAGTTCACTTCTCAGTCATTAGACAACTCTTAAAAAAAACTGTTTACAGCGAACGTTTTGTAGGTTTTCTCAGTGTTATTCAAGGTTTTTACATTTAGTTTACTATTATACTGTGCATTCTATGGTATAATTAACTATTTTTGTGCTTAAAAATCTTAAAAAACAATATTTACATACAGTTCGTAGGGGTCTGAAACGGATTAATCGTATTTGCATACAATCCAATGGGGAAATTAGGTTCGGGTCACGACCAAATTGGGTCGCGACCAGAGTTTTGGAATGAATTATGGTCGTGACCAAAGGTTCCACTGTACAGCAAACTTGAAAATTAGGATAGAGCTAGTAAAAATCCTGACATTTAAATTCTTCTTAGGTAGTGTGATTTTGACATTGTATGTAGAACTCGAGTCCACACATGGCCAATATCCACTAGTAGAGGGTGACCCAAATGAGGCTAGCATACGTATCTGCATCACTTATTCACTAATTAGTTTTTCAAGAGTACACATACCGCAGTTCAGATGAATGACCAAACCACATTCCCACCTGACTTTTAATAGGGCAGGCACTGAAATTACTGCTTCCAAGATTCAAGCCAAACTAACTGCTTGTCAGTGAATTCTTACATACATGTATATATTGTTCTCACATCAAACAAACTCCTCTCTGATTTAACATGTTAACATAAGAATGGAGAAACACTGCAGAAGGCCTACTGGCCCATACAAGGCAGGTCCTTTTCAAAACCACCCCTACCAAAACTACCCAAGAATTTACTCCCATACCCATGACACCAATCAAACCCAGCCCGTCCCACTCATATATTTGTTAAATCTCTTTTCAAAGCTACCCAAGGTCCTAGCCTCAATCACTCTACTCGGAAGACCATTCACGCATCCACAACTCTGTTCGAAAACCAGTATAGTGGACCCCCGAGTAACGAGCAAAATTCATTCCAGAAGCCTGCTCAAGTGTCATTACTGAACGAATTTACTCCCTTAAGAAATAATGTTAAGTAGGTTAGTCCATTTCAGACCCCCAAAAATACACTTAAAAAAAAAAAAAGCACTTGCAATATTATACTTACATAATTGTACGATTTCCGGGGTGCTCGTTACTCGGGGGTCCACTGTAGTACTTCCCTATGTCCTTTCTAAATCTAAATTTATCCAACTTAAATCCATTATTTTTGGTTCTTACCTCAGTACTTTATTAATATCACCATTGTTTATGCCCATCATCCACTTATACACCTCGATGATATCTTCTCTCATTCTACATCTCCAGAGTGAAGATTCAAGGCTTTAAGTCTATCTTCATACGGGAGATTCCTTATACTACAGTAAATCATTTTAGTCATTCTTCTCTGTATGTTCTCCAATGAGTCTATATCCTAAAATGTAGTAAGGAGACCAAAATTGAGCAGCATAATCCAAATGATGCATCACTAGTGATGTATAGAGCTGTAAAATTTGAATACCTAGTTTTCATGATTTTTTCGTTCCAGAATGCTGTTCAAGTATCATTACCAAACGAATTTATTCCCATAAGGAATAATGTAAAGTACACTAGTCCTTTTAGACCCTCAAAAATACACTTACAAAAGCATTTAAAAAAATACACTTACATAAAAGGGCGAGTTTGGAGCAGGACGAACACCGGGGGTCCACTGTATTTAAGATTTAATTTTTTTTAAACAAACCAGCCATATCCCACCAAAGCAGGGTGACCTAAAAAGAAAAACAAAAGTTTCTCTTTAAATTTAGTAATGTATACAGGAGAAGGGGTTACTAGCCCATTGCTCCCGGCATTTTAGTTGCCTCCTATGACCCACATGGCTTACGGAGGAAAAATTCTGTTTTACTTCCCCAAAGAGATAAGATGAAATAAACAAGAGAAAGAACTAGTAAGAAAATAGAAGAAAACCCAAAGGGGTGTGTATATATATATGCTTGTACATGCGTGTAGTGTGATCTAAGTGTAAGTAGCAAGATGTACCTGAAATCTTGCAAGTTTATGAGATGGAAAAAAGACACCAGCAATCCTACCATCATGTAAAATGATTACAGGTTTTGGTTTTACACTCCCTTGGCAGGACGGTTGCTGTCTACCAACCTACTGCCTAGGATAAAACAAATACATATACGTATACATGCACATAAATGGATCACACAAAATGAAGAAGGCCGTGCAGACCAACTAACTGACATTAGTACAAATCCAATAGATTTTGAAAAAAGAAATGGACAACATGCCCACTCATTCAGCACCGGGACCAGATTCATGGAATGCTTTGTTTATAAAGAAGTGCAAAGTACCATTAGCATGAGCACTCGGCATTCTTTGGAGAAAGAGCTTAGATCTAGGTGAAATACCTGAGGCCTTAAAGAGTTCAGATATAGCTCCTTTGCAAAAGGGAGGTAGTAGAGCACTAGCTAAAAATTACAGACCAGTAGCCCTAACTTCTTGCATCATAAAAATATTTGAAAGAGTGATGAGACGGCAGATTACAAATTTCATGGACCAGCATAACCCGAACCAGCATGGCTTTAGAGCAGGACGATCATGCCTGTCATAGCTACTGAACCATTATGACAGAATTACGGAGGCATTGGAAGACGACCAAAACACAGATGTGATTTACACAGATTTTACAAAGGCGTTTAACAAATGCGATCGTGGAGTGTTAGCACACAAAATGAGGGTCATTGGCATTACGGGGAAGGTAGGCAGATGGATTTTCGGGTTCCTAACACACAGAACACAAGAAGTAGTAGTGAACAAGGCAAGATCCAGCATCAGCAAGGTCAAAAGCTCAGTACCCCAAGGTACTGTCCTGACACCTCTGCTGTTTCTCATCCTCATAGCAGACATGGATAAAAACACTCGGCACACTTTTGTATCATCATTTGCAGATGACGCCAAAATAAGCATGAATGTCACTACGGTTGAGGACACTGAAAAATTACAGGAAGATATAAGCAGAGTTTTCCTGTGGGCAGTGGAGAACAACATGACGTTCAATGGTGATAAGTTCCAGCTGCTGAGGTATGGAAAGAATGAAGAACTCAAAAGGAACACTATATACAAAACTCAAGAGGGTCACCAAATAGAATGAAAGGAACACGTAAAAGACTTGGGAATAATTATATCAGCTGACCTTTCTTTTAAAGTCCATAACAAGGCAAAGATGCGTGTCGTAAGAGGCGACTAAAATGCTGGGAGCAAGGGGCTAGTAACCCCTTCTCATGTATGTATTACTAAATGTAAAATGGGAAACTTTCGTTTTTCATTTTGGGCCACCCCACTTCGGTGGGAAACGGCCGACGTGTTAAAAAAAAAAAAAAAAAAGGCAAAGATCACGACAGCTAGGAGGATGACGGGGTGGGTACTGAGAACTTTCAAAACAAGAGAAATAATGCCTATGGTGACACTCTTCAAATCACTAGTGCTCCCTCACTTAGAATATTGCTCAGTGCTGACAGCCCCGTTCAAAGCAGGAGAAATATCAGAGCTGGAACAAATAGAGATTGTTTACGGCTCACATTGAGCCAGTAAAGCACCTAAATTACTGGGAACGCCTTCAAGCCTTGAACATGTACTCATTGGAGCAGAGGAGAGAGAAATACTTAATATATACACCTGGAAAGTACTCGAGGTCCTGGTCCCAAATTTGCACACTGCCATAACAACTTACTGGAGTGAGAGATATGGGAGGAAGTGTAAAATACTAAACCCATTGAGGAGCAGAGGTGCAGTGGGGACAATAAGGGAACACTGTATCAACATCCGGGGTCACAGACTATTCAACATCTTACCAGAAGATATCAGAAACACGGCTGGGACAAGTGTAGAAGCCTTCAAGAGGAAACTGGACAAGTATCTTCACCAGGTGCCAGATCAACCAGGCTATGATGGATATGTAGGACAGCAGGCCTCCAGCAGCAACAGCCTGGTTGACCAGGCAAGCACCAGACGAGCCTGGCCCATGGCTGGGTTCATAGAGTAGAGAAACTCTCGAAAACTCTTCAAAGGTATATTATAATCATAACTAAGGGGCGAGGGGCTAGTAACCCTTTCTTCTGTATACATTACAGGAGGTCATCCTGCCTCGGTGGGATACGACCAGGTCATTGAAAAAAATTAAAAATTATAACTAAGTGGTAAATGTACAAGGGTCATAGTCCTGGAGGGTATGGCATGCTAAAGGTTTAATATGCTTGATCATGAGGCCTGGTCTCAGACTTGGCCGTGGGGGCGTTGACCCCCGAAACCCTCTCCAGGTAATCTCCAGAGACTAGCGAGGGTGGAGAGTATAACAGGGAGAGAGTAAGGGTGGTGTGAAGTTCTCAAGGAAGTATAATCAAAGTTTGTGTAATCTGCTGCTTTCAAAAAGTCAAGAGAGAGTGTCAAAGGTGGGGCCGTCAGTGAGGAGGGAAGACCTCATCATATACTGCTGTTTTAGAAATAAACTATAGAAATATGTATGCCTTCCTCACCTATAGTAGTATTGTGTAGGATTACTTTTCCTCAAGTTTCTACTAAGCACTGATATAACTTAACATGTGGTGGATAGAAAAGTCAGTATCCTCCCACACCTGCTTACCAGCACCTGAGATTTTGGGGTTAGAGGATATGTCCTGCTATAAAGTTTACATTTAATAAGGTTCCTTTGAGTTTCCCAGGCAAGTCATTAAAATATAGAAAATCACAATCATTTAGCTAATTCTTTTTCCTTTGGCAGTATTACAAGGGACACCATCTTCCATACAAATGTTGCCCTTGCACTTTTCAGTAGTCTGATGAAACCTTACTTATGCATGTGCATATTTATGATGCCTACTATATGTGGTAGTGTTTTTCTGTAGATGTGATAAAGCTTGCATATCCAAATCCCCAAATTCTTGAACTTCCTAATTTGTGTTATGATTATTCATATGTTTTACTGAAGAGCCTTTGCAATTGAGTTGCTTTGTGGTAACAAGTTAATTGAGCTTGGTGAACAACCCCTTAATTGAAGATCTAGAATTTCGTTTAAAATGTACTGTACTAATATTTCTTAAGCCCAAATCTCTCTTCTTCCTGGATATTATTTATCATGAAACAAAGCTTATTCTGTGGATACATTATAGTGGTATAGTGTTCATGAATTATGAATTTGCATGGGTCTCTAGAAAAATGATGCACAACTTTGGAGGTTCAACTGTAGCAACATACAGTACTGCATTATACGTTCATTATTATAAAAAAAGAAGTGCTAAACCCACTACGGGTATTATATGTGAAAATTGGATGTTTCAATTGGCACTGCTGAATTCTAGTTAGTAATTAAAGAACAGATTATTAAAAGAGGTTTTGTAGGCGAGGGGCTTGGACTTCCAGCAAACATGCGTGAGCGTTTTAGGAGTGAATGGAGACAAATGGTTTTTGGGACCTGACGAGCTGTTGGAGTGTGAGCAGGGTAATATTTAGTGAAGGGAATCAGGGAAACCAGTTAGCCGGAGTTGAGTCCTGGAAATGGGAAGTACACGTACAATGCCTGCACTTTAAAGGAGGGGTTTGGGATATTGGCAGTTTGGAGGGACTTCTAAACTGTCGTATCTGAGCGCCTCTGCAAAGACGGTGATTATGTATGATTGATGGTGAAAGTGTTGAATGAAAGTAATTTTTTTTTCTTTTTGGGTTTTTCTTTCTTTATGGGTCACCCTGCCTCGGTGGGAAAAGGCTGCTAAAAAAAAAAAAAAAAATGGCAGTTCTGACTGGTGCATACATACAGTATTACTGAATAGGAAAAATGTGATACTGTAATCACTGTGTGCATTTTTAGAGTATGCTAGCGTTTTCATAAAATCATAATATTGCTGCGAGTGGAAAAAGTCACCGAGGACTCCCTTATTATTAAACAAACTGTCTTTGCTTACAGTACATTACAATAAGTTGGAATAGCTTTTAGAGTACAGCCTCTCCTCACTTCTCGACATAGTCATTTACCGATGACTCAAGAGACCAGTATGCATACCTAATGTATATTAGAGCTGGTTTCCTCTATTCTGTTTATTACAATATGCAGTACACTACTGTATAAACATTTAAAAATAATACCAGAAATGTTATAAATGGTGCAAAGGTGACATTAAACAATATCAAAGATGGTTGACACAAACTCACTACCATTATAGTATGCTCCTCACTTAGCGACTAATTTATTTACCGACGTGGTCTTAGGAACGGAACTCCGTCATTGAGGAGAGGCTGTACTCCGATTTAACATCGATACTGAGCAGAAAGGAATTTCTGCTCCTGGAAATTTTTTAAGTTGCAGATTTATATTATAATCATACCTTTTAAAAGCCTTAGATAATTACCATCAAGCTTGGTATGGATGACATAATTTACCTTAAATTTTTTGGGGAAATGTTCATTATGTTCGCCGACACAATTTTTTTTTTTTTTTCCAACAAGTCGGCCGTCTCCCACCGAGGCAGGGTGACCCAAAAAGAAAGAAAATCCCCAAAAAGAAAATACTTTCATCATCATTCAACACTTTCATCACACTCATACATAATCACTGTCTTTGCAGAGGAGCTCAGATACAACAGCTGAGAATTGTCCCTGCCAGCTGTCACTATCCCAGACCCCTCCTTTAAAGTGCAGGCATTGTACTTCCCATTTCCAGGACTCAAGTCCAATTAAATCAATTAACTGGTTTCCCCGAATCCCTTCACAAAATGTTACCCTGCTCACACTCCAACAGATCGTCATGTCCCAAAAACCATTCGTCTCCATTCACTCCTATCTAACACGCTCACACATGCTTGCTGGAAGTCCAAGCCCTCGCCCACAATACCTCCTTTACCCCTTCCCTCCAACCTTTTCTAGGACGACCCCTACCCCGCCTTCCTTCCCCTACAGATTTATACGCTCTCCAAGTCATTCTACTTTGATCCATTCTCTCTAAATGAAAAAAACCACCTCAACAACCCCTCTTCAGCCCTCTGACAAATACTTTTAGTAACTCCACACCTTCTCCTAATTTCCACATTCCGAATTTTCTGCATAATATTTACACCACACATTGCCCTTAGACAGGACATCTCCACTGCCTCCAGCCTCCTCCTCGCTGCAGCATTTGCAACCCATGCTTCACACCCATATAAGAGTGTTGGTACCACTATACTTTCGTACATTCCCTTTTTTGCCTCCATGGATAACATTTTTTGTCTCCACAGATACCTCAACGCACCACTCACCTTTTTCCTTCATCAATTCTATGGTTAACCTCATCCTTCATAAACCCATCCGCTGACACGTCAACTCCCAAATATCTGAAAACATTTACTTCTTCCATAATCCCTCTCTCCAATGTGATATCCAATTTTTCTTTATTTAAATCGTTTGATACCCTCATCACCTTACTCTTATCTATGTTCACTTTTAACTTTCTACCTTTACACACTCTCCCAAACTCGTCCACTAACCTTTGCAACTTTTCTTTAGAATCTCCCATAAGCACAGTATCATCAGCAAAAGTAACTGTGTCAACTCCCATTTTGCATTTAATTCTCCATAATTTAATCCCACCCTCTCCCCAACACCCTAGCATTTACTTCTTTTACAACCCCATCTATAAATATATTAAACAACCATGGTGACATTACACATCCCTGTCTAAGACCTACTTTTACCGGGAAGTAATCTCCCTCTCTCCTACACACCCTAACCTGAGCCTCACTATCCTCATAAAAACTCTTTACAGCCTTCAGTAACTTACTACCTATTCCATACACTTGCAACATTTGCCACATTGCTCCCCTATCCACTCTATCATATGCCTTTTCTAAATCCATAAATGCAATGCTTAATATTTAAAAGTCAGCTGCTCCAAAACACTAGCACAGTGAGCATTAGCATGCAGCACTGTGCTGTACCATAACCTAGATCAAAGGTCTTAACTATTCAGCAGTACTTGGCAGCATTCAACGTAGGCATATACATTTGTACCAAAAACCCTTAAACTATTATTGATAATTTGTAGGTAAATCTTTCATTCCGTCTAGTATAACTTTGAATTTTTATCACTGTCAAAGCATTTGCTATGTGCACTTAAAGGTAAATCAGGGGTATTTGTGGTATCTGACTTTTGCAGATAATTCACAAATATATAATGTACAGCCTCTCCTCACTTAGTGATGTACTCGTTTACCGATGACTAGGACTTATGATGGGCTCTCTGACCAGTATGCATACCTACATAATGTATATTAGAGCTGATTTCCTCTATTCTGTTTATTACAATATACAGTACACTACTGTATAAACATTTAAAAAATATACTAAAAATGTTATAAATGGTGCAAGGGAAACATTAAAGCAATATCAAAGATGGTTGACATAAACCCACTATCATTAGAGTATGCTCCTCATTTAGTGACTAATTCATTTACCGATGTGGTGTTAGGAACAGAACTCCGTCGTTAAGTGAGGAGAGGCTGTATACTTTATAATTATGCTCAGGAAGAGCACAGACCAAACAACAGAACCCCTTTAAGCTACAGTATTTGCTTCTGCTTCATGAGAGGATCCACATTGTAGTCCTAATTTCTGTAATTATTACCCACCTAAAGTAATGAGGCTTGAATATTAAGTTCTAGGGGTATTCCAGTGACATTTCTTATTATCCAAACCATTAAATTAATATGATATACAGTGGACCCCCGGTTTACGTTATTAATTCGTTCCAGAATGCTGTTCAAGTACCGTTACCAAACGAATTTGTTCCTATAAGGAATAATGTAAATTAGATTAGTCTTTTTAGACCCCCAAAAATACAATTACAAAAGCACTTACAAAAATACACTTACATAATTGTTTGAATTTGGAGCCTAACGTAAACCGGGGGTCCACTCTAGTAATCTTTGTGATTTACCTATGACTTTTGTTCTGTATTTCATTTCCAGAGAATTTTCTAATTAAGATTTTTTTTCTCTTTACAGCTTGATTTTCCATTTTGGAGGATCCAGACACATCATGATTTTGTCAATCTGTACAAGGCTTTAAGCATTTGTGGCCTTTGAGTACAACTGACAAGTTGGTTCTTCATTGCAGCTTTAGCACTCTTCCATTCTTTCTCCCAGATAATAATTTTCAGTGACTTTTAATAGTCCTAACTTCCCTTGTACACGTAATATTCATGAGCAGTTTTCAGCAAGTTCAAACTATTTCCAGCACTATACTTAAGATGTTTTTTATTTTTTGCAATTCTTACTCAGTAGTATTGTCATTATTTTTATTTAAATACTCCCTTTAAAATTATTATCTTTGATAACATAGTTACCTGTACACGAATCATTAAATTTTCTACTGTAACCATTTCTAATAACCTTATGCTCACGTTTAATTTTACACTTTGAAACCAATATACATATTACATATCCCTTAAATTCTCAAGAAGCCAAGAATTCAGCACTACCATGTAAAACTTGTTTATAAGGAAGAGACAAGTGTTAGAAGATTCCCATGAAATGGCTTGCAGCACTGAGTACAGCACAGCAGTGGTGCAGCAAAAGAGAGAACTGTATTTGTTCTCAATTGTGATTGAGTGTAAACCCAAGAGAACTATGAATATTATGATGGTTATCAGAGGTAAACAATTTTTTTTTACAAAACCTAGCAGACTTTGTCTAATATTAATTAAAGTTTTAAAATCCTAAAAGTGCGTTGTTCTTGTAGCAGTTCTCATTTTATGGATTTGTGGTAACTACATACGTTTATAGACTGAAACACTGCTTATTGTGTGAAGAAAAGTGCTTTGGAAATATGTCAAGTTATATCATGTATTTATGAAATGGTGCATTGAAAATGTGCTTGCGAACAATACTGTGGATCTGTTGAGTCAAAAATCACATTCAGTATATGAAGTGCTGTTGTGTATATTTACTGATGCTATAGATACAGTATGCAAAAGGAAATAGTTAATAATTTTTGGTTATGTTTTCATTATTCAAACTAGATTTCCACAAAAAATGCATTAGAAACAATTGAAAACTAACTTGTCATGTAGTAGACATATATGTTTGCTTTAAACATTCCCAAAATACATATTCACAATGTATATATATTTCTCATTATGCTAACATTGTCTGTGTATGAAAATTACAGACACAGTAGTGTGTATATTGTACAATATGTGGGATTATGGTTGGGCAATATAAAACAAGGTTTCGAATTGTTTTGTGCCAGAACTTTGAATTATAGACTACAGGAATGCAGTCATGTCTGGGAGCTTATTTTTGGAAACTCAGGTCCCAAACACTGAAGGATTATTCTGTTGTAGAGTATTTGACATCAGAAACTTTCTAGTGTCCTTAGTTATGACTAATTTCAGCTGACTGTAATGTTGCACCGAACTCCCACATGAAAATCGTTCCGTAGTGTGCCTGTGAAAGTCCTTTATGTTGTAGTGCTGTTGTTGAACACTGTTTTGTATATATCTGCCTCTCCTACTCATTCAGAGTTTGTAAGTTTGCCTGGCGTGTTATGATACATGAGCCATAAAGGCAAACTTAGAATGCCTGTTAGGTAGTGATATTCCTGCTTTTGAAACAGTCCAGTTAAATGGCATAAGTAAGCAACGTTCCATTTATATAGCCAGATGAATTATCCTTCATAGTAATGTTTGTACAAAATGTAAAGCATTAGATGATTGTCTTAATTTGCTTAGTACCTTAATATTTGTAGTGAATGTAGCATAAAATTCTGGAATATATTACAGGCCTCTAAAACCCTTCAACCTATATATATATTTCTATCACTATGATGGAAATTATTCTCATACTGAAAAAAAGAGAAGGAATGCTGAACTGCCAGGCCTTTTATATATCCCAGTTTTCGTTTAAGATATTGTGATAATGCTGTTAATTTTTATACATGCTTCATAAACAATTTATTACAGTGACTGACAGACATAACAGTTATTGTTCTTTTCACTAGTTATTTGAGTTTATATTTGGCCATTGTTCATTTGAGTTTACTATATTACAAGGAGCACCTGTTACCAAATCACTTAACTGAAAGTTACAATTAGTTACTATAGTGACTGTAATAATTTAATTGTATACTGTACATTTGGCTCCTATATATATATAAATAAAAATATTTTAATTTATTCTAAATTATTCAGTAATGTGTACTAAAATCACAAACTAATACTTTCTTCTAAATTTATTCATACATAGGCAAATCAGAATCCTGCATTGGGTAGTTTATTTATATTACAACAATCCAAGACTGCATCAGCAATAAAGGGTACTACTGCTTTGCCAAATAAAACAGCATGTGTTGATAATTTTAATCTTATTCTCATACTACTTTCAGTAGGTGTCAGCACTGTTACTTCCAGTAGTCGAATATTAGCAAATAATGTGTAGAGTTGATTTAAACACTAGACACATTTGTTTTATATTTTCTAAATTTTAGTTATTTCTTCATTCAGTTTCATCTTCATACAGACATTTTATTCTCTAAATATTTTGATATTCTTTCATACTTCCTTTTTTTCAACAGCAGGCAGTATTCTGTTTGCCACAATGATTATGTCTTTCATGTGTACTTCCAACCTTTTGTTATATCTACGAGTAGTTTTGCTTGCCAAGCTCCTATAGAATGAGAGACAAGATCTGTGAATGTGAGTCTTTTTGTATTAATTTATTGTGCAAATTACATCAGAAGTTAGAGCGAAATATTTTCTGATTTAAATTGGATCAGTTATGATGCAGAGAAAAAGAAAATATGGGGCTTCTAGAGCCATTAACTCAGAATCACAGATAAATGTTTCTACGGTACTTTGTGCTTCAGTGGACAATAAGGTTCACAGTTGCTAGAACTGTGCTATCAAGAGATGGAAGTGGTAAAATATGACAGTACTGCTACAGTATTGTGTGATGAATCAAAATACAGTACAGTATATATAAAAAAATGTATATAAATTATATATTTTTTAAACACATTGCCCACCAAGGCAAGGCGACAAAAATACACACATTCTCTGCTCATTTCCTAGCTGTCTTTCCAGAGGAGCCACCAGCATTACAATTCTAATACTCTATCAAACTGCAACATCCTAATTTATCCTTTAGAATCCAGGCACTGTTCTTTCCATCTTCAGAGCTCAAGTCTAGTATCCAACTAATTTCCCAATTTTTTTTTTTTTTTTTTGAGATATTACCATATTCATACTCCAACACTACAGTACATAAAATCCCAAAAACCACTAATGTACAGTATCATACTTACACACTTGCTGGATGCTAGCATCTTTTCACTCAACTTCCTTCACAACCTCATTTCAGCTTGGATATCCCCTGCACCACATTCCATTAACATATCAACTTACCTTGCTCCATTATTTTTAAATGAACTATAATGCCAAACTCTCTTAATTTTTCTGCCCCTTATTAGGGATGAGGCAATAAAAATAATTTTCTGATGCCAATACCATCAAAATTAGCCAATAATCACTGATGCAATCAAAATTAGCTGATACCAATACTCTGGCACACCCCTAATCCTCATTCTGCATAATGCCCCAAGTTACATCTTCACTAAAATGTATTATTCAAAGACTGCATCTTACAAACACAATTATACTGTCAGTCAACAGCTAAAAAAAAAAAGAAAAAAAAATTCTCTACTTTCTTCCCTTAATACACTGTTTTCACCTCATCTTTCATGGACCCAGCACTTTTGTTCTCAATATACACAGTAAATCATTCTTCATACTTCTTTCTTTTAGCCACCCTTCTAAACTTCTCCACTTGTTTCATTTTCAAATCTCTGAAGAGAAATCTCATCAGCAGCTACTATATATCAGATTCATTATCTTTGAAGCCTACACCTCTGCCCAACATTAGCATTCAATATTGCTATAGCTCCTCTAGGTACTATGACCCCTACCAACCAAGGGAGGCTCCTTGACACCAGTGAGGGGCTCTTGATTTAAGGAATTAAACCTGACTTTCCCTTCTTTCAATTGGATTTCATTGCCTCCCATTCCACTGAGCACTATATGACTCCTACAAGTTTAGTGCTTCATCACAAATATAACAATAGTTTCCAACCCAATCTATACAAATGTAAGCACCCAGGCACTTCCCTTCCTACCTCCAGGTCTTAAATATAACCAACTGATTTCCTGAATTTCTTCATAAAAGTTACCTTGCTTACACTCCAATGGCATGTCCATTAAAAACCACTCGGTCTCTATTCACTCCTGTCTAAGACACTTGCACAAGCCTGCTGGATGATCAGGCTCCTAAAACTCCAAAGCCTCTTTTACCCCCCTCCCTCAAATTGTTCCTGGACTGACTACTACACCTATTTTCCATCCCAGATTTATATGACCTCTCCATCCTCTGTATATTCCCAAACTACCTTAACCCTCTTGACTAATACCTCTGGTGACCCCACATTACCTTTTAATTTCTAGTCCCCATGGATAAACTTCTTTCGTTCCACAAATGCCTCCATACATAACCCACCTTTTTCTCTTCTTCCATCCTATGTTTCATGTAGTTTTTCATAGACCTATCTGCTGACAAGCCTTCCCTCCAATCTGATGTTTAGTCTATCATTGCGTAGACTTTTTTACCCTCATCACCTTGCTCTTTTTTATGCTCACTTGTACACACACAGTTGCTGTCATGAATGCACATAACAAAATGATAGTGCTCCCATAAATTGTTTTAAAAATAAATACTGAAATTTGTATGGGTTACTCAAAATAGTATTTTGTAAGCGTACTATTTTTTTGATGCACTCCTCTCACCTAAACTAGTATTTTGCAAGCTTACCCTTTTTCTTGATGAACTCCTTAAGTCTCCTAGGTACAGCTAAAATTAAATTATGGAGGATAGAAGAGTCAGTCCTAGGTAGTAGGTTGGTAGACAGCAACCGCCCAGGGAGGTACTACCGTCCTGCCAAGTGAGTGTAAAACGAAAGCCTGTAATTGTTTTACATGATGGTAGGATTGCTGGTGTCTTTTTTTCTGCCTCATAAACATGCAAGATTTCAGGTACGTCTTGCTACTTCTACTTACACTTGGGTCACACTACACATTCATGTACAAGTATATATATACACACACCCCTCTGGGTTTTCTTCTATTTTCTTACTAGTTCTTGTTCTTATTTCTTATCTCCATGGAGAAGTGGAACAGAATTTCTTCCTCCGTAAGCCATGCATGTCGTAAGAGGCAACTAAAATGCCGGGAGCAAGGGGCTAGTAACCCCTTCTCCTGTATACATTACTAAATGTAAAAGGAGAAACTTTTGTTTTTCCTTTTGGGCCACCCTGCCTCGGTGGGAAACGGCCGACGTGTTGAAAGAAAGTCAGTACCTCTCACACTTGCTGAATGGCACTTGAGATTGGTATAGAGGACATGATCATGCCAGGAAGCTGATGCTTATAAGCTTCCAAATATTTTCCATCAGGTTTAAGTCTTGTGAGTTACCAGGCCATTCATTAAAGAATGGAATCTCTTTCTGCTAGCTCTTCCTTTAGCAGTGAGAAGTGGTTTGCACACAGCTTTAAACCTATAATACCCCAACTTCTTATGCAAATAGCATACTGTCCCATCTTTCTGGTAACTGAAGATTTAATTCCTTCAACTTACATGCAGTTAATGTAGGCTCATTCTCCACCTGTCTTTTAACCACTTTGGATGTGCTAGGACTAACAGACTTCCCTCTCCCTGATCTTTGCTTAATGGCCAGAATTTTCACCCCTCCACCACCACGGAAACGTCTCGCCCATTTCTACATAGCCCTTGTATTAATGTTGGTAGAATTACCGACAATATGTTAGGTAAAAGGACATAAGTGCAACTAATGTGACATTTTATTGTGGCAACGTTTTGCTCTCCAGGAGCTTTATCAAGTCGTAACAGCTTGATAAAGCTGGAGAGTGAAACGTTGCCACAATAAAATGTCACATTAGTTGCACTTGTGTCCTTTTACCTTACATAGCCCTTGTTTTCACACCCTCACAAGCAGCAATTTTATTATTTTTTATTACTTTCATTATGCAATGTGATTATCACTACTAGTTTATTATGTGTAATTTGCAAGCCACACACCATTATTAATAGCAAATTATTAGCAAAAAACACACTTCAAAAACTAATTAATGCTGGAGACTAAATATTTAACAACCCCTCCACGAAGTTTAAATGGCAACTGAAGTGCCACTTGGTAATATTCTCTCATACTTAAGATACTCAACAACACCATAGGGTACAATAATTACAAAAAATATTTAACCTTGAAGGAATGCAAATACTTGATGCAGTATGCATCAAATATTTGCACAGGTACTTAGGTGCATGCATATTTATGATGCCCACCATATGTATAATTTATTATATATATATCTTATCTTTCAACATACTGGCAATCTCCCACTGAGGCAAGGTGATCCAAAAAAAGAAGAAAACCAAACTTTTCTTCTTTTCACATTTAGTAATTTATACAGAAGGGGTTACCAGTCCCTTGTTCATGGCATTTTAGTTACCTCTTACGATAAGAATGACTCTTGGAGGAAGGATTCTTTTCCACTTCCCCATGGAGATTAAAGGAAAAAATAAGAACAAGAAATATTAAGAAAATAGAGGAAAACTCAGATGGGTGTGTATACATATATGTGTTCATGAATGTGTAGTGCGACATAAATGTAAGTAGAAGTAACAAGATGTCCCTGATATCTTTCATGTTTATGATACAGAAAGCAAAGATGCCAGCAATCCTACTGTTGTGTAAAACAATTATAGGTTTCTGCTTTCACACTCCTTTGGCAGGACAGTAGTACCTCCTTGGGTGGTTACTGTCTACCAACCTATTTTATATAATTTTTTTAACACACTGGCTATCTTCCACTGAGGGAGGGTGACCTGAAAAAAAAATCACTGTCATTCACACTATCACCTGTCGTGCCATAGACGCACAGATACGACAATTTAGATGTCCCTCCAAACAGCAAATGTTCCCACCCTTCCTTTAGAGTGCAGGCACTGTACTTCCCACCTCCAGGACTCAAGTCCAGCTAACCAGTTTCCCTGAATCCCTTCACTCACTCACTCTCACACACGTAATTTTGTACACAGTACATATTAATAGTACAGGTACTGTATATATGTACAATGAAATATATGTATATACTGTACTCATTGTTTGGAGGTGAAGCTTTTATTTTCTACTGAAGTACATTTACCCATATATTATCAGCAACAAAATACATTGTACTGTAATTTAAAAAGTGGTAAAGCAAATTCATTATTTTGAATAGGTTTTAAAATATCTTTAAATCCATTTATGTATTGAAAAATTCTGTAAATAGTAAATAACTTCATTAATCAGTTACTCTATTTTTTAAAGTAGGTAGACTGCCTGTGTGAAAATTGTGATGGTCACAAAATTATAACTTGCACCCTAGAACACAAATGTGAAATCAAGCACAACTTGAGTACGAATGTTTTGTTTAATTGTGAAAACTGCAGGCAACATTTCCTGTTAATCTGTCTTTTTCTGAACTTTCTTCTATATTTGTAATTCTTAATGTACGGTTACAAATATGTGAGTAATAAATTACTATACTTTTTGGCATTTGTTCTTATTTCATCTTGCATATGCTGTACTTCATATATTTAATTTCTTTGCAGGATGGAAAATTTCAAAGAATTTTATCAGTTACTAAGCTATTTAATACAATACTTGTTTATGTATATAATAATAATTGTTAAAACAATAACACTATTTTGTATACTTAAATGTCCAAATATTGTACTGAGATCAATTTGATTTCCATAAAAAAAATACTTATTCATTTTTACCAGAGTGGGACAGTCATTTTTACCAGAGTGGGACAGTTCATTTTTACCAGAGTGGGACAGTTCATTTTTACCAGAGTGGGACACAGTAATAACACACTCATTAACTCTTCCACTGTCCACACTCACCAAACTACTGAAACCTCTGTGATGAAAATTTAAATAAATAGAAAATAAGTTATCTTTAAAATGGTAAGATAATTTTTTTATTTTTTTATTTAACACTTATGGAAAGTTGGTGAGGAAGCACTTTATGCAACAGCAATTTTGCCCCACTGGGCCAATTCCAGTGCTCAAATCAATTCAACTCCTGACTTTTTCACTAGTATGCCTTCTCTACAATCCACTGATTTGAAGAAACTGCTCATTCAACTATCAAAACTAATTTTTTAAGAGAGTCCAGAAGTTGGTAATTTGGCAAATTTTACACTAAAACACACTTTGCATTCCAGCCACTAAAGCAACCTTCCCTCTATTCATTAATTACATCCCCATGTCTCCTATATAACACCTTCCTTCCATTTTGAATTCATTAACACAAAAAAAATTGCAAGTTTTCCCTATTTTTGTTTAATCATAATCAAATATGCTTGGTCATGGTTTAGGTCATCCCAATAATTGAAGCAGAGCTAGTAAAGACCCAGAAAATGGATCTGGGTAGATCCCCTACCCTTCCTCAGAATAATCACAAAAAATCAACCATTTCCACCACTTTAAGGCCTATTTCAGGCCCCTCTTCTGGTCTGAAGCCAATCCAAATCTTTTCTACATCATTAGTATGTCTTCTATCTGTTGGCACCAAGAAACATCAATGCCCCAAAGTCATTATATTAACCTAAACATGTAGTCAAAAGGTTAGCTGTTCCCATCATGTACTGTGTAGGGCAGGATTTTCTTTTTACTGCGCACACCCACTGCACAAACTCATTCTCTCATGTCTAAACCAAAATGTGCTACTTACAGCATATTTGAGGGTGCTATGATTTGTGGGTGGGTAGGTCTATATAAGTGCTACAGGCCCTAATCACATAGATCTACATGAGTATCAGTGAAAGGGTTCAATTCAACACATTACACACTATCTGCCTCATATGTACAGTGTAAGGACAAACTCAACATCCTATGATAAAAAAATATGCCATAATACTTGTACTGCCTGTATCAGTTCATTCCAAAACTGAAATTATTGGGAATGCCTAGTCCCTAGGACAGTATTCTCTTGAATGCACAAAAAAAGATACATTATAATCTCTAAATGTTCTAAATGTTCACTGAAATTGCTCCCCAGAAAAGCAGGAGATTGCAGACAGCAAGGGTGCAACAAACACTTACGAGATTAGTAAAGGGCCCAAAACTTCCACTCCCTTCATGATACAAGGGGATTTATCAGTAGAGTGCTAATGGTCTTTAATTAAGAGGGATGACCCCTGTGGTTTAGCACTTCTTTTGATTATAATAATAATTTAAGAAGAATGAAGTGCTTACAGTGGACTGTATTGACCATACAGTGCAAGAAAACTATTAAAGTGTAGCTTTATAAAGCTCCAACTGTATGCTTGACTGTTATATGAAAAACTTTTGATCAAGGAGCAAATCACATTAGATTTTCAGTCATTTACTAGTATCATTATTTCTGTTTTTGCTGATGCAATTTGAAATAGGTAATGTGTCTGATAATGCTGAGAGAACAGCCTTGCAAATACTTTCAGTGCTAAGTACAGTATTATTATTATAATCAAATGAAGCGCTAAGCCACAGGGGTCATACAGCGCCGTGCTAAGTACAGTAAATTTGTTAATTATATACAGTAGTAAGACAATGACCAGTCTGTGGAAGAATCAGAATGTACAGAGCAATGGATATGGAACACGAGCAGGAATAGGCAGGATGAGCCCCAGCACAATTTGGACATCTAGATCATTTGCAGAGTTTGTCAATATGAATAAGAAAGGAATAGATAGGGCAAACTACATCATGACAACATTTGGCAGGGAGGCCATAAGGCCAGCATATGCAGCATTGTTGGGGAGTGGGCAACAGCTCTTTCACTATTAAGCAGTTAACTGCTGAATATACAGTACGTAGTCGGGAGCTCACAGATGTCCAATGTTAGTTTAGCAACATTGCTTGGGTACCTCTGTTCTCCTTTTGCAGGACACACAAAAGTGTCAACTTTGAGAACAGGTATCTGTTGCAGTTGGAGTTCTTCAAAACTATCATCTGCACATTCGGTAAATGCTCAGTAATGTACTACTGAGCGAGCAAGAATGACTGTTCTACAGCATGTATTAAGGTAAGTGAGAATATGGTGACTGGTGTCATTTACAGTTTATATTTCTGTTAATATTATCAGTCTGTGGAACATCATTACCCTCATTATATGTTCCCAGTCGTGCTGGATGTGAAAAGTGACCTTCCGGCCTCCTCCTGCTACTCTGGATTGCTTGGTTGACTCCGTAATCATCCAGCTTGCCCGAACTGTGGGCTGGAGCATATTTTTTTTACTACGTCCCTGTCCCATATGCTTAATGCAGGTGTAATGCAACCCATTTGTGGAGACTTATGATTATAGTTAGGAGGGGGAGAAGTATCTGGCATGGCATGCCACAAAGTAGTTATTTTACTTGTAGAACGAGAGGACTGGTGTAGAGCATCATAAGAGCAATTTGCAAATCACCCTTGTATAAATCAAGATAAAGAAGAATTATCAGTATGCATACAATAAGTTTAACTATCTTCAGCTCTCTATTTTCCTCACCCACCACAGAGTTCAACAAGGAGAGGTTTATCTAAGTATGTACTAAAACAAATGACCAAAGGGCTAATGGAATTGTATATGCGAGTGACCAACAGCTAGCTCAATGACAGCCTCAGGACCAAAATGGTGCTAGAACACTGTTGCCTTGTTGGCCCTGGCAGAATACATCGCCCTGCAAGATAGTGAAGAGCAATGCAAGACCAGCTGATTGATTCAAGTGGAACCAGCAGTGAACCTCCCCTTTGACCTCTATTCCCTTACCAAAGAAGTGCGTTACCCACCAGAGGGCTGCAGCTCAACTACCAGATAGGAAAATATGATGAGTTTACTGGTCACAGTACATGGCGAAAGCATAAGACAGTGTTTAGTTTGGCCTCTACATGTCATGGCTATCCTGAGGAAGCTGAACTCACCCAGTACTGCCACTGTGTAAAGCGTCTGCCATCGGGGTAGGGAACTGCATTAGGCTTATTGAGTATAATAGTACAGGCAGTGTGTTGGCTGCAAGCTCCTGCCAGACCTACGGCCTAGGCGAGAAAGTTGGGGAAGGAAGGAAGGTTTTGCTGGTAGGGTATTCTTTATCTTGTCCTTAGACTGACCCCACTCCTACTTAGTTTTCTCCCCCATCCTTACTATTGCTACTACCTTTACTTTTTCCTCCCCTCACCCTTCACTCTCCCTTTTCTCTCTCTCCTGGCACTAAACTACTCTCCACACTTTCTTCTACTTCCACTACCTCCTTTTCCCTCTCTTGTTCCTGTCCCTTTTCTCGCTAGCCTATACTATATACTGGCTTCCTCACTCTTTTCTGTTAGTGTGACTTTGTAAGTGGTCCAAGTTGGACCAAAACGTCGGTGAAAGCTCCTTTCTCCTATTTGCGGGTTATAATTTCACTGGTCAACAACCAAAATGCTTCAGAGACCAAAGTAGCAATTTCCATCTAATTTTAGGTCACTGATAATGAATATCATGGTTAAAATTGCTTGTTAGCCCTACTTTTCAATATATACCTAAGTGTCACAACAGGTTCCAAAAGGCTTGTGGCAGTTTCTTACCACACTCACAGTCTCACTGCCCTTCATTATTGTTCCAGCAGTCATAAAAGGTGGTTGTGCTGTGAAAGTTTATATTTTGAGGTGAAAGGTAGGTGATTTTCTTAGCCAATCACTTTTTAAACTTATAATAAATATTCACTGAACAAGCTATTGATATGCATGTGAGGCCAGAGGCATGAGGTGGCCAGTCTCAGGAGAGAGAGTGGCCACCTTGTCAATCATTGGAGCCTGGGATGAAAAATGATCAACATAAACCTCTCATTGAACCAAACAAAATTTTGCTACCACCGATACACAAAACTGGGGCTCATGAAAAACTTTGTAAAAGCTATGGACAAATCCGGTCAGGGATTAAAGTATTTAACATCAAAATTCCCCTCACTGAGTGATGCTAAGATAAGAGAGGAAGTCTTCAATGGTCCTCAGATTCAAGAGCTTAAAGATGGTGATTTTGAATCAGACCTTCATGGGGAGGAGAATGCTGCTTGGGAATCATTCAAGTTAGTGGTGAAGGGATTTCTCGGAAACAGAAGGGAAGACGACTATGAAGAATTGGTTGAAAACCTCATCAAGGCTTACAAGAACATGGGATGTAACATGTCACTTAAAATCCACTTTTTGGACTCTCATTTAGACTTTTCCAGCGAACTGTGGGGCAGTTAGTGACGAACAAGGTGAAAGGTTTCACAAAGATATTTCAACCATGGAAAAATGGCACAAGAATGCTTGCAGACTATTGTTGGACATTGGCAAGGGGTGATTCTTCAGCCCACTATAAGCGTCAAGCAAAAAGGCAGAGAGTAGGTACGGATTAGTTTAAAACATACTAACATATATTGTACGTTATAATAAAATACTAAATTATTACATGTCTCGTACCTTTAAACCTATAGCCAATATTTGGATTCAGGACATGAAAATACATAAGAATTAACTAATCTCATTTAAGAAGCATACAACTTTTCAAAAATTGTTGACCAGTGTATTGTTCCAGTCACAGTATTGTGCCTTTTTGTTCCATATGGGTTTATCACTTTTTTTATATAAAAGTGTCAAAAAATGACACCTACGTCCAATAATCAAGAGTCATCTTCGAATTATGACACCCATGTTGAAAGTTTGAAGCCGATCTGACGAGATGTTCTCAAGTTAGCAAATTGAATCTTGGTAGAAAACACTGACAACCATTATAGGAATCCCATTTTGAGTGATACTTAACAATTCAGAAATCTGATTTGCTATGTGGTAATATGTACAAAGGCAGCAATTTCCAGTATACAAAAAATGCTAAATTGTCTTAAAACTGAAATAAGTTATAAACTCAACTAACTGGGTCAGTGAGGGAACCTCAAACAAGTTTGATGAATTTCTTAAGTTGACACTGAAAACACGTTCAAGTATCGCGTGAAACAGAACACGTTCAAATCACGGAATGGCTTGAACCCATGGCAAGTGAGTCCTAAAACTCAAGGGCCAGTGCATGAACCACTCGACCAGCTGGCTCTAATAAAATTAATCCAACTAGGTATATTCCTATACACCATGGGGGCCCACTATACACCACAGGGAGGTTAGCATGGGGGCCCACTAGTTTATAGAAATATTACCGAGTTTGTGTTGAGGACCCTACGTTGCCTGCAGAATTTATTTCCTTAACACACCTACGTTATGCAGAGAAGTGATGAAATGACTTGACGTCAGCCAAAAAAAAAAAAAATATGGAAAGACTGATGATATTAGAGGAAGTAGAGATAGACTACAGGTATTTCCCTACTATTGATTATACCTATCTTATCTGACAATTTTAACAGAAGTAACAATGAAAAAAAATGTTTTCAATTAAAGGACATGACTTTCAAAAGTTTTCAAGGTTACTGTCGCACTTCTCAACTAAAAAAAAAAAAAAAAAAAACTAGGTTGCGATTGTAACTTAACTGTGGCCTAGTTGGAGCCAAATTTTACGGAACATGCAGACTAAAGTTAACTTTCAGAGACATAAGAAAGAAGGAACACTGCAGCAGGCCTACTGGCCCATGCGAGGCAGGTCCAAGTCTCCCACCGGCCAATATCACTTATAAAACCCGGACTACTGGTACCCCATAGGAGTCCTCCATCCCATTAACATTTTAATACATCAGCTAGTTCAACTTACTGCTAATCACACATGTTGGCTACCTTACACTAGTTAAGTCAGGGAGAGTCATTAGCATCAACAAACCCTGTATTTCGCATCTGCCACCTGAAGGAAACTCGGATTAAAGATCGCAGCATCCAAGTTCCACATGCGAAACGTGGAGACAGAGTGAACGGCCTCTTACTAATACACTGACGTGTAGATTAAAAGGCTGACGTTTCAGAATCAGGCAGAATAGATCAGGTATTTAACCGTCCGCAGAATCAAAGCCATGGCAACCTAACAATAACTAAGAATGGTTAATACTTTCATAATAATAATATAATAATACTATCTTTATTTCTACAGGTACATGTACAAGGTATACAGGCCTAGCTGACATCAATGACATACTACTATATTATATTAAGCCGCTTGTTATGCAGAGCATTTCGGGCAAATTAGGTCAGTTTTGTCCCGGGATGTGACCCACACCAGTCTACTAACACCAAGGTACCCATTTTATACTGATGGGTGTAGATGATGGGTGAACATAGACAACTGGTGTAAGGAAACACGCCAAATGTTTCAACCCTCGCCGGGAATCGAACCCGGACTCCTCACCATGTGAAGCAAGAGCTTTTGCCACCAGGCCACGGGCCACCAGAGTAGTCTGGCAGCCACCTTTTCAGTTTACTGGTGAACCTGAAATTATCGGTAGTTCTATTTTTTGCACGATTACTATTCTTAGGTGTCCCTGATATGAGATCTGATAAATGCTACCATTGAGGATTTTAAAGAATTTGCAGAAATCCAAAATATTTCTCTTTCGGACATAGCTTTGATTCTAATGAATTTTTCATTCCAACGTTTCCACACACGAAATATCTACAAAATTGGTCGAAATATTAACGGAAATATACATAGCAAACAAATAATCCCCAGAGACTACGTTTCAAGCTTATTTCATTAAAAATGACTTAAGTTGGTTAGTAAGTAAATATCTATATCTTTTATTTACTTACTAACTCTAATAAGAATAACAAAGTAAACACAGCTTAAATAATAAAAAAAATCAATCTGGAATAGCTGCTCACTCCATTTTCTTCATCCTCTTTCTTGAGAGAATTTGTTAAGGAGTTGTTACATCCCTCAGTAGCTGAACAATGACAATATCTTGAGCATAATATAACAGCACCAAAATAGCTGTATCGTTTTTGAAGGAATAGACGCACACAAGATGGTAGGTATGGGAAGGAGACGTGTTACAGTATATCTCTTGAAGGGAAGGAACTTTAGGTAATAGACAAAGAAAAGAAGGTAGATTTGACGTCATATACAACTTAAACTGTATAACGTCAGTGGCTGATATATTCACGGAGAATCACTAGACCAGTAGGGCTCATGGTGCTGACTAATGAACTTCAAGAACTATTAAATATAAATATATATGTATATATATACATATATATATATATATATATATATATATATATATATATATATATATATATATATATATATATATATATATATATATATATATATAATGGGGCAAGCCTCGAATACGCAGCACTAGTGTGAAGCCTTCCTATAATCACACAAAGAAGCTCAAGAAAGTTCAGATGTTTGTCTCCATACTGTGCCCGGAACCGAAAAGGCGTAACCTATGAAGGTTAACGAGAGCTAAGCCCCCTTGAAATTGAAGGAACGGTAAGTCAGTAGGGATGTAATCACGGTGCACACGATACTCAGGGGTACAGAATGGGTAGACAATTAATGAGGTGAGGGACCAGAAAAAAAGGAGGCATCGACAGATGTTGAAAATCTTGATAAATCATATTATATTGGAGAATTGCTAAATCCGTAATGCTCACTACAACTGGGCAATGGAAGGTTATCGAATCTGATCCAAGACATAGGAAAGTAGTTTTAATTCCTTAGATAAAAGTTCCTTCATGAGCATGAACAGGGAAATTAGCACGTTAACGAAAGCGTGACGAAAATAAGTGGAAGATAGTAAGAAATACTAGACGCTCACTCCAAAAGGGAACTTAAAAGTAGGTACGTCTGTACTTAGAAAGCCAGGAACCAACTACACCAGTCGACTGTTTAGCTCAAGTACACTGCCTGGAGAGGTTCATACAAGCACAGTTAGGGAAATCTACTAGTAGTAATACATATGCATCACAGGTAAATCCAGTGCTCGTATTGGTACAACGGACATGAGAAGCAGCACCTGCCGTGTCCTACTTATCATGTGAACCTCGACCTGCTCCCACACCTGTATAAGTCAGCTACGTAAGTGAAGCCAGATAATACTGAGGACTTACATCGTCAAGGTGTTTTGAGGTCACACTAACTTCTGGCTAAACTGACAACACACACACACACACCCAGCATTCCTACTAAACGTCACTATGGTAAGGCTCCCTTCTTTAGTTTATCAAGCGGTAAGTTACCTGAGCACTAACATCAATACTTTAATCTCTAAATCAAGATTTATAAAATGCAGAGGGTATATATCCCTCACTTCACAGAAATTAATTACATTTTAGGAAAAGTATTCTTGCTTGTTAGTGTACAAGTAATAAGTCGACATAATGACCTACGTGCAGTCCTAACAAGTAAGTTATTCTGAGCGTCTAACTTTACACTCCCCGAGATGTGTCTGTCCACCATGGAATAAAATTAATTCACAGGTGACCCCTATGAGTTTCGAGTTCCCCATGAACAATGATATTAACAAACGGAAAATAAAGATTCACGTCCAGAGAGAAACTTATCAATTAAATCTATAGTTAGTAATTACAAAAAAAAGGCTTGCTGAACAACAAAGAGCTTGTAAATTTGGATTTTTTCAGGTATACAGAAGTAAGATTAGGGACAAGATAGGCCCACTCAAAAGTTATTCAGGTCAGCTCACCGTCAGTGATAAGGAAATGTGTAGAATTTTTAACACTTACTTCCTCTCAGTTTTTACACAGGAAGATACTAGCGATATTCCAGAAATAATAAATTATGTAGACCAGGACGATAGTAAACTATGCACGATCAGGGTCACAAGTGACATGGTCCTTAGACAAATAGATAAATTAAAACCTAACAAATCCCCAGGCCCGAGATGTGTCTAAGGGTGCAAGGGTTCTAAAGGAATGTAAAGAGGAGCTTAGCAAACCTATGGCTAATCTTTTCAACATATCACTGCAAACTGGCATGGTGCCAGATAAGTGGAAAATTGCAAATGTAATACCTATTTTCAAAGCAGGAGACAGGTCCTTAGCTTCGAACTATAGACCAATAAGCCTAACCTCCATAGTGGGAAAATTTATGGAATCAATAATTGCCGAGGCAATTCGCAGCCATCTTGAAAAGCATAAATTAATCAACGAATCTCAGCACGGTTTTACAAAAGGGCGTTCCTGCCTTACAAATTTAATAACTTTTTTCACTAAGGTATTTGAGGAGGTAGATCATGGTAATGAATATGATATTGTGTATATGGACTTCAGTAAGGCTTTTGATAGAGTCCCACATCAGAGACTATTGAGGAAAATTAAGGCACACGGAATAGGAGGAGAAATTTTTTCCTGGATAGAGGCATGGTTGACAAATAGGCAGCAGAGAGTTTGCATAAATGGGGAGAAATCAGAGTGGGGAAGCGTCACAAGTGGTGTTCCACAGGGGTCAGTATTGGGCCCCTTGTTGTTCACAATCTACATAAACGACATAGATGAGGGAATAAATAGCGACATAAGCAAGTTTGCCGATGACACCAAAATAGGCCGTCCAATTCATTCAAATGAGGACATTAGAGCACTCAGGAAGATTTGAATAGACTGATGCAGTGGTCGGAGAAGTGGCAGATGCAGTTTAATATAGATAAATGCAAAGTTCTAAATATTGGACAGGACAATAACCATGCCACATATAAACTAAATAATGTAGATCTTAATACTACTGATTGCGAAAAGGATTTAGGAGTTCTGGTTAGCAGTAATCTAAAACCAAGACAGCAGTGCATAAGTGTTCGCAATAAAGCAAACAGAATCCTTGGCTTCATATCAAGAAGCATAAATAATAGGAGTCCTCAGGTTGTTCTTCAACTCTATATATCCTTGGTTAGGCCTCATCTAGATTATGCTGCACAGTTTTGGTCACCGTATTACAGAATGGATATAAATGCTCTGGAAAACGTACAAAGGAGGATGACTAAGTTGATTCCATGTATCAGAAATCTTCCCTATGAGGATAGACTGAGGGCCCTGAATCTGCACTCTCTAGAAAGTGGGGGGATATGATTGAGGTATATAAATGGAAAACAGGAATAAATAAAGGGGATGTAAATAGCGTGCTAAAAATATCTTGTATTGACAGGACTCGAAGCAATGGATTTAAGTTGGATAAATTCAGATTCAGAAGGGATATAGGAAAGCATTGGTTTGGTAATAGAGTTGTCGATGAGTGGAACAAACTCCCGAGTACAGTTATAGAGGCTAAAACGTTGTGTAGTTTTAAAAATAGGCTAGATAAATATATGAGTGGGTGCGGGTGGGTGTGAGTTGTACCTGACTAGCTTGTGCTACTAGGTCAGATGCCGTGCTCCTTCCTTAAGTGAATGTAACCTGACCTGGCTGGGGCAGGGCATTGGCTTAAGCCGGCGGGAGAATTGGACCTGCCTCGCATGGGCCAGTAGGCCTGCTGCAGTGTTCCTTCTTTCTTATGTTCTTAAGAAAATACATCGAGATCAAAAGAGGGCTTTAACCTGCCAGATGACTCAGCGCTCTTTACAATATTAATTAAATGTAAAGCACACCCAAGAACATCAAAGGTAAAACTGTAATAAAAAATAAATACTAGTACGAATATACACGTCTCAAATACTGCCATACAAAGCTAATGTAACTCACATCAGTTAAAAACTCCATTAATTTACCTGAAAGACTCGTTACTGTTAACTTGTGTGTGTTCAGGTATTTCAGTAAGTTTCAATAAAGAATCTTGAAAAAAACACAAGTTTTCATAAATAAAGTATTTAAAGTTACAGTATCTAGTAAAGGATATATACAGACCGAGTACACACACCCGTCTTTAATAAAGCTACTCAGAATACAGTGTCCAATTTGCATAGTGCCAGTCTGTCTACCCATTTGACTGCACGATCACTTATTTGCCGAGAAATTTTGCAAAAAATTGTATGTTAGGTTACTAGAGTTAATCTTCTATTCCAGAAAGGTTCCGGGAAGATGTCGCTCCTGTTTCAGCTGTCCCTGCTGGTCCTGTCAGTGGCTGCCACCTCGCCTGGTGCCGCCTTCGACTTCCCAGGAAAGTACGTCGCCATCGTCACCTGTCCATCTCAAGCGAGAGCCGCTTTTCACCAATCATCTGTGTTCCTAGGGTGTTATACAAATGCTTCGCTGCGTCGTTCGGTTGAGATATTTCAAATTACCCCACATCCCCGTGATTCTCCGAGATCCCCAGTGATTCCCCTAGTTCTCGGTGATTCTCCGAGATCCCCAGTGATTCCCCTAGTTCTCGGTGATTCTCCGAGATCCACAGTGATTCCCCTAATTCTCGGTGATTCTCCGAGATCCCCAGTGATTTCCATAGTTCTCGGTGATTCTCCCGAATCCCCAGTGATTTAGTAGTTCTCATGATCCTGACGCTTTCAGTGATTTTCCTCGGTGGCCTGGTGGCTAGAGCTCTCGCTTCACACACGGAGGGCCCCGGTTCGATTCCCGGCGGGTGGAAACATTTCGACGTGTTTCCTTACACCTGTTGTCATGTTCACCTAGCAGCAAATAGGTACCTGGTTGTGGGTCGCATCCTGGGGGACAAGATTAAGGACCCCAATGGAAATAAGACAGACAGTCATCGATGACGCACTGACTTTCTTGGGTTATCCTGGGTGGATAACCCTCCGGGGTTAAAAATCCGAAGAAAATCTTAAGAGGCCTTGTCACAGATCGGGCCGCGGGGGCGTTGACCCCCGGAACTCTCTCCAGGTAAACTGCAGGTAACCCTTCCTCCTTCTCTTCCTCTCTCTTGTTATATCATCCCTCATAACCCTCTCCCTCCTTCCCTTCATACTCCTTTCTCTAGTCTCTAATTCTTCCCCAATTCCTCTCCTCATCTTCTTTATGTAAGTCATGGTACTGTATTTTCTTTTACACTTCAATTTTACAGGCTAACAACTGTTATCCTACCTCAGCTCTAAAGTGAACTACCGCCCCCGAGGATGCGACCCACAACAGTCGATTAACACCCAGGTACCTACTTACTGCTAGGTTAACAGGGAAACGGGAGGAAGTTAGATTTGATCCCAGTAGAGTAGCTCTAATTCTTTGGATCAAAAGCTCATCGCCAATTCAAGGCACCTCCCATGAGGAATACTGCTAGGGGCCATGCTCTGAAATGAGCAGAGATAGGATAACAGTTCTTAGGTTGTTAAATGCATTTTCTCATAGCTTAACTTCTATAGAACCCTAAATAACGAGGATTGTGTATACAAAATGCCAGAGAATGAGAGGGACGCTCTATTATTACATTCATGTGGAAGTGCTAAACCTGTTATGGTTATACAACGCCTGAGGAATGGTAGGCAACTATACCTGGAGAGGGTTTCGGGGGTCAACGCCCCCGCGGCCCGGTCTGAGATAAGGCCTCGTATAATCCGGGGAATGGAAGGATAACTTTAATTCCTCTGATCAAGTCTTTCACCACAATCAAGGCAGCAAAGGAATGAAGGTGTAGAAACTAAGTACAGAAGTAGTGGTCACCGAGAATTATTATTATAATCAAATAGAAGCGCTAAACCATGGTCACCGAGAAAGCAGGGAAAAAGAATGGAGGGTGACCTGAAATTCCGTGGTAGTATTCGGTTCACAACAGAAAGGATTTGGGTTTCACTATCTCGCCAAACTATACTTATAGGTAAATCTCTTTCCCCCTAGGAGTAACTGTTGTGGGTCGCGTCCTGGAGGACCCAATGAAAGTAAGCGGTACCCGGCTCATACTATCCAGAGTTAAATTACCCTAAGAATATCTTTCACCTCCTATGCCAATAATTTTGACATCCTATGACCCGTCTTTCCCGCAGGGTTGGAGCGTGGCCCTGTCCGCCAGAGGACGAACTAGTTCCATGCACCTGCTACGCTGACGATGATCTTAATCTTTTCCTTGGATGCCAAGAGCTCGAGAGTATATCTGATCTCAAGGCTATTTTTCAGGCTTCCTTCCAATTTAAGAAGTTCTTCAGACTGCAGGTTAGAATCTGATGTTTCATTTAAGTCTTGTTTTATACAAGAATTCATCGTCATTGATTTCGAAGTGTATAATTACCGTTCAAATCACTACTTTTGTATTACTTTTCACGACTTAAACTTTGAGTTTTGCTATTCTGTTTAGTGAAGGAAATTACATTCAGAGCAGTCATTCTTTGGGAAAAAAGTATCACATTTTTCCTTACAGAGTTAAGCTCAAGCTCACCGACACGACTAGTTCTAGAGGTTGCCGTCTTTCTCTTCCAGCGCTTCAGCGTTGCGATCCACATAGGCAATGCCTGCTGCAACCTAGGTTTCTGAGAACTTGAAGTGAAAAGTAAATTAAAGGCTTCTGTGCGATGCTATGCGCTTCCTGGAGCGTGTAGCTTCCATTCCTTGAATCAAGATCCCCTCGCCATTATGAAGACACCCCCTTCAAGAGTGCTACTTTATTATTAATAACTAATATACGAAATTTCTTTTGTGTCTGATTTACAGATTAACGACTGCAACTTTGTAGATGAGACGCTCACGAAGGCTATATTCGAAGGCTTCACCTTCCGCGAGGTGATCATGTTCAATAACAAACTGAATGGCGTGGAAGACGGCACGTTCAGTGATTCCGTCAACGACCTGACGTTCTTCGAGTTTTCAGATCCCATCTCAACATTCCCTTTGTGTAAGTTCGAACTGGAGCTTCTGTGAGACAGAAAAGCTTTATTATCTTTTGTATTAAGGAGATTGGGTACCCATACACAGGCGCTGAACAGCCCGCATTTACGTTTCATTGCTAGAGTTCCTGTGGTAACAATACAAAGCTGGTAGTCGAGGCCATACTCGTCCCAGTCTTAGGTACAGACTAAGGCCAGGACGAGATAAATACCTGAAAATACCACGGAATTTTATCACAATGGAAACATGTCTCTACTTGGGATATATGTTTTCATTACACACGTGGAAGGGCACTACTCATAGGGGACCATACAGCCATACAGTGCCTGGGGTAAATGGGAGGAAATCAGGTTTGATCCAAGGAAATGGAGGTTAAGTAAAATTATTTAGTTTAAGACTATTAAAATAATTACTACTAATATATTCATTAAGTACTAGGCCCTTCGGTGTCCTACAGCTCTTGGAACAAAAAAATTGCATCAAGATGCCTTCCTTGTGGGGATTAACTCTGCTTCGGGAGACTCATTTTCTACCGATAGCACTAACATCCCATATCATAAAAATCTTTGAAAGGGTTCTAAGAAGCAAGATCGCCAACCACCTAGATACCCATCAGTTACACAACCCAGAGTAACACGGGTTTAGAGCAGGTCGCTCCTGCCTGTCCCAACTACTGGAAAACTATGACAAGGTCCTGGATGCTATAAATAAAGGAATAACAGGAAAACTTGGTAGATGGATCTATAACTTCCTAACAAATAGAAAACATAGTAATCGTAAACAGATTATAGTCTGAGGCACCTACGGTGAAAAGCTGTTCCACAAGGCACAGTACTCGCTCACATCCTATTCCTCATCCTCATATCTGACATAGACAGAGATGTAAGCCATAGCTTCATGTCCTCCTTTGCAGATGACACCCAAATTGCCATGGCAGTGACCTCCATTGAAGACACTGCAAGACTCAAAGCGGACATCAACCAAATCTTCAAATGGGCCACTCAAAACAATATGAAGTTCAACAAAGAAATTTCAACTACTCAGATACGGAAAGCTTGAGGAAATTAATTAAACTATCAGGATATACAACAAATTCTAACCACACAATAGAGCGAAAATGTAATGTGAAGGACCTGGGAGTGATAATGTCAGAGGATCTCACCTTCAAAGACCACAACAATGTATCTACTGCATCTGCTAGAAAAATGATAGGATGGATAATGAGAACCTTCAAAACTAGAGACGCCAAGCCATGATGATTCTCTTCAAATCGCTTGTGGTCTCTAGGCTGGAATACTGCTGTACACTAACTGCCCCCTTCAAGACAGGCGAAATTGCTGACCTGGAGAGTGTACAAAGAAATTTCACAGCACACACAAGTACGATAAAGCACCTAAATTACTGGGAACGGTTGAAGTACCTTGATTTGTATTCCCTGGAACGCAGGAGAGAGATGAATGATAATACACACTTGGAAAATCCTAGAGGGATTGTTACCAAACTTGCACACGAAAATCACTCCTATGAAAGCAAAAGACTCGGCAGGAGATTCAACATTCCCCCAATGAAAATCAGGGGCGCCATGAGTACACAGAGACAACACAGTAAGTGTCAGGAGCTCAAGACTGTTCAACTGCCTTCCAGAATACATAAGGGGGATTACCAATAGACCCTTGGCTGTCTTCAAGAAGGCGCTGGACAGGCACCTCAAATCAGTACCTGACCAGCCGGGCTGTGGTTCGTACGTCAGTTTGCGTGTGGCCAGCAGTAACAACCTGGTTGATTAGACCCTGATCCACCACGAGGCCTGGTCTCAGACCGGGCCGCGGGCGCGCTGACCCCCGAAACCCTCTCCATAATGACTTTAAAAGTCAGACTACGAAATTACTGCGAGTATTGTATTAATGTGGAAGCATAAAACCCCTAGGGTCACACAGCGCCTGAAGAATGGGCGGTAACCAGATCTGATTGAAGGGGAAGGTAGCTCAAAATGGAATCAAGAACCCTTCGCTACCATTAGGCTCCTCGCTTGAAGGGGTTGTTCCACATCGTCATTTTGTCCTCTGCTCCACTTAGTATTCATTATTCATCTTCACACTTAAGTCAATATTAACTACTCTTATGATGATAACTCTGAACTTGTGTTTATACTTCAGTGATGGCTTCTATGTTACTTTATATCATTCTACAGCAATTCTATATATAGGTGAGTACAAATAGGAATCGCGTCTGTCTCGCGCTCAGCAGACGGAAGATCGAACCTCCACCACGTCTTGTGCTGAATGACCCACATGGGTTTAGCTTAACACGAATTCCAACTGATTGTGTTAGGTAAAAAGGACAAATGCAACATTTCGACTTTATTCTTTCATTATTACCGACTATGACAGTAGCGATATTATATATTTGTACAACTACTTGTTGACTATTTTTTTTTTTACTGATCGTATACTATGTTTAGATTTGACATTTTTCAGCTGATCTGGAGAACTTCAAGGAGCTGCGAGAGCTGGTGGTGGCTATAAACTGTGGGACATTCCCGATGCTCACCTCTGACTCGCTCCTCTCCTTCACCTTCCACTGTGGCGGCACTAATGTTTCTATTGGAGATTCTCAATTGAAAATGAATGGACTCACAACACTCCATCTGCACGACTCTAATCTGATATCGGTTAGTCATTGCTGTTATAAGAGCCTCCCACCGAGACTGATGTAGAGTATTAATTCCACCAACACGGGGAAATACCCTGCTGAAGTATAGAAGGGACTGCCAGGCGATTCCTGCTTGCTTTAAAAGATGACGCCATCAGTTATATAATAGTTCTTGTCTGTAAAAGTTTTTACGCATTAATTAATACATTCATGGGGAAGGTTAACCAGTAGGAGTCATACAGCGCAAGTCTAACGTTTTTAAAGACGGACCAACGGTAGTGCAGTGGAAAATCCACTGGCCCAATCCTAATATTTTTGTTTTTGTTATACTTTGAGTTAACACAGCCTTTACTTCCTGATCAATTATAATTGAGTTACGTTGAGGATGACTTTTTCATTTCTCAAAAATAACATTTTGAGACCTTCCTCAGGAAATCAAATATTTCTTTTTAACCTTCCAACAAACTTCAATACATTACATTAATGATATGTTCTCAATATCATTAATGTAATGGCCAACAAGTAAAGATATCTGTACGTACGTACATATTTATAGATGCATAAGTATACTTCTGCTCACGCATACGTATGCATACATGCAAAAATGTATACATAGGACAGTGCACATACATACATAAATTCATACGTATACTGTGTACACAATTATTTTTTTCTGCATTGGAAGTTTATCACCCCTCTCCCCCCACTTAGTCCTTTTTGCGTACACTGAGGTAGAGAAGGCTGAGCTTATAGAATACAGGGATACTTCACTGTAATCGCTCTACGACCTAACTGCATAGGTATTTGTATAGCGTCAAACCCGTGGGGGCCATTCTGTTCAAGGATTAGGGAGGCTCTATCTTTTGATTACTAATCTTTTGCCAGGTCAGTAACCGGTGTCATGAGAAAGCTTTTGTTTTCCTGTTAATACTCTTAAAAATATCTTTACTATCCCCACAACTGTTTACAGATTGGACCTGGAAACTTCGATTCTCTGTCGAACATTCTGTCCCTCAACGGAAACTACCTCAAGGAATTTGACCCCGAAGTCCTGAAATTCTCTTCTTTGTTAAAATTGGATCTTAGCGACAATCTTCTTACTGATATGCCACCTATTACAGGTAGGTAGATTTAAATTTGTCAATGGATGCCAAAAAAAGAGGGATAAACAAGTGGTACGGACGTGTTTCTACGGGTGTAAAGTATGGCCTTTCAATGTTGCAGCAAGGAGGCTGGAGGCAGTGGGAATGTAGCGTCGAATCAATGTGGTGTAAATATTAAGCAAAGAATGAAGAAATCGGAATTTAAAGGCTTAGACACGAGTGGGTTTTGTCATGGAGAAAGTTTGAAACAAGACTGGTGGAAAAAGGTATAGTGAAAGTCCAAAGAATGGCTGAGTGTGCATGAAGTATTGTGAGGTAGAATTTGAACATCCAGTAGGAATGCGTAGGCATGTCGGGTCGAAGGGAGTAAATGGAAGAAAGTGGCTGCTGAAGTAATATTTATGAAGAGATGCTGGGAAACCGGTTAGCCAAACCTGAGTTTTGTAAGTAGAATTGAATTATAGTCACAAAGGAGGGAAGTACAAATATTGTACTGTAATTTAAAGTCAGGTGGGAATCAAACGAATCATTTCCAAACAACCATCTAATTAAACTTAAGGATATCACAATATTTACGTAATAAATGAAGACTTGTAAAGTTCGCATATCAATGTTTGCGTTTACCAGCAATTAACTATTTAAAGACTAATATATCAAGAATAAAAATAACTGATAAAAATAACACAATCGGGTGAAATGGCAGCTTAGCTGACTACATGACAAACGCAAGAAACTGCGTAAGATTTTATTGTATATTAACAAGGCTTCAAAGTTAATCTTTAAAAAGTTATCACAACTTGATAAGGCCCTCCAGTAGAGAAACATCGTTGAAATAAAATTTACAATGGTACATGTGTCATTTTCAAACAAGCATTAAGGTCAATCATTATTCATCGGTGGGGAAGCTAAACCCGTAGGGGTCATACAGCTCCTGAGGAAATGGAAGGCAACCAGGTCCAATCCAAGGAGAGAGAGGATAGGTTAAATTCTTTGAATGTACCCGACTGTGATGTCCAACACCGCAGACTGAGTTTATAGGTTCCAACCTAAAGCGTTACACTTTTTTTTTTTGGGGGGAAAGGGGGTCAAAAGTCCATTACAGGGCCGTGGGGGTGGGGGACTTCCGGAAACAAATAACGAGCATCAAGGCGCCTCCCTTGAAGAGCAGCCAAACCAAGAGACAGTAACTAACCTGCACTCCTGGTGCAATGTTCCGGCTCTTCAATGACACCGAAGTCCACACAGCCTCGTAGAGACGTCACTACGGTGAGTAATCTTCACAATGTCCTGAAGCAATGCCATCTTGAGCTTAGTAACGGAGAAGCGCTACACCCGCTGTGCCATTCAACGCCTGGGGAATGGAAGGTAATCAGATTGATTAAAAGGGTGGGTAGCTCCACTTCATTGGATCAAGTTAACATTCACGGGGAAGCACTAAACAAATAAAAGGTCACACAGCGCTTACCATGGATCAAAAGCCCTTTATTATGGTGCCCCCTTACCTTGAAGGGCAGGGGGGGAAGCAGTCATTTAACTCGTCTAGTAAAATTAACACCATTGCGGCTCCTAGCATATAACATTGATAGCATTTATTATAATTATAATATTCCTGAGGTTGTGATAAACGCGTAAAGATCACGTTAGTAGAATTCACTAGGAGAGGCATTGCAACTTCTTATATTCACGGGTAAGCGTAAACCCGTATGGTCATACAGACCTGGGGAATGGAAGGCAATCAGTTTTTGGCTAAGATTTACGAGTACAGTACTACTCAGCGCCAGCGGAACTCTGACATTAGTTAACAGTTGACAATGCATACAATCTATGTACACAATGGGAAAATTATTTCTTGTGCAAATTGTTATTTTGGAAGATAGTAGCAAAAACAGTACATTTATTTTGGCTGAGCAGTACGTATGGTTCAATCAACGTTTAGTATAGTCAAACGCCTGGTCGAATGTAAACAATGACGCATATCTACCGATGGCGGAGTAAGTTATTTTTTTAGGTTGTTGGGCGCGTTTCGTTAGGTTAAATTGTATTGTTTACCACCGCATAAAATATCTCAACTGCAAAGGGGGGAAAAGCAGCTATAATTTAGGTGCCCTTTTTATTAGGGGAAAGCGCTAAACCCGTTGGAGTCAGTCATACTTGGATCAAGTCATGGCATCAAGGCACCCCCGTTAGGGGGGGGGCTTGATTCCAAAATTCTCCCCCTTTAAATGGGGGGGGGAATTAAGAGAACACAACAGCAGCAGCAACACAGTTTTCCAACAGGTGGCTACGTCTTCTATATTCTACTACCACAGCGAGAAATATAACGAACGTTTCGCCATCTTTCGACACAAGTGATGTCGAGAGTAAGGTAAAATAAAGACCAGAAGTTTTGATTACCCAGTGGTTGTAGCCACATAATACTACCTCCTGAATCAAGTACAGTACCACTTGTAAAATGATTTTTTTTTATTTATCTGTTAATATTCAGCTTGTAGAATCATGGTAATAAAATATAGTGAACCGGTAAACCCGAAAGGATCATATAGCAGAATCCTGGTAGATATACTGGAGTTAATCAAAACCTCTCAACTACGACCATTAAGGCTAAGTCACCTGTACAAATTTGTGGGAAGTGATAAACCCGTAGGGATCATACAGCACCTGGGAAAATGGGAGACAATCAGGCTAAATCCAAGATAAGGACCAAGAGTCCCTCACCAACAATTAAAAAATATATAGAGCGTATAAATGAAGAGCAACAAAAAGTATACCTACGTCCCACAGTGTCCAGAGTGTGACTGAGGCAGTTGGCCGTAACTCAGGCCTGGCCAACCCTTCCTTTTTTCTTCATTATTTGTCTATGCTAGTTCTAAATCACAGTTTATCCTTATACTTCTATTGGAACGTCACACACACACTCTTATGTATATACAAGGAGCAGGGAGAGAGAGGACCTAGTAGCGGTCAGTGAAGAGGCGGGGCCAGGAGCTAAGTCTCGACCCCTGCAACCACAATTAGGTGAGTACATGTCATACTAAATAATATTGATAGGTATTTTTTCATTAACAGTGATATAATGATTTTTATTTTTGGACTATAACTTAGAAACCTTACCTAACCTCACTAAAACTATCACAAGTTTTTTTTAGCTAAATTTTGGTATATATGGCATAGGTCAACTTAAATATATTTAATATTAAATTAAATCTATGACATATTTTTTCGTTATGCTCAGATCGATTTCCACTGATTTATGGCAAAAACAAATTTTCATTCGGCTTATTCGGCAGTGAACCCGACGATTCGGCTTATTTTTAGTATATATATATATATATATATATATATATATATATATATATATATATATATATAGAGAGAGAGAGAGAGAGAGAGAGAGAGAGAGAGAGAGAGAGAGAGAGAGAGAGAGTACCCATATATTCATCTGTCAGTGTGTGTGTGGAGTATGTATGAAGTATAGATATTTGTTCTTTACTGTTTTAAGATTATTGGCTAATACGAGGCATCCCATCTCAACTCGTTTCATTGTACGTATTTAAAACATTCTAGGAATGGCGCCAGAGGGTACAGTAAGTATCGCAGGCAACGAGAACCTGAAGCAACTGTCAGAAGGTACCACGATGCCTTTGTTAGATGGAGACGTTATAATTGATGCTGAAGGTATTACTGTAAGTGTTACACATATATGAGGGAATATCTAATTTCTCGTTTATTTTGTTTTGTTATAATTGAAAGGCTTGGGTATCCAACACGGAAGATGGAGATAAAATAGGCCAGCACCCAGGAAGTTTGGTCTAAACCGGACCTCAGGGGTAATGACCCCCGGAAGTTTCAAGTTTAACAAGGTAATACATGTATGCTGAAGGGTATCCCACGTGTAGACAAGAAAACAACAATGGAAATGAGACTATACCGTTATTTCTGTATATTTCTGCATGCAGTCGGCTCTCCTATTATAACCTTCTCTGAATTGAATAGCGAATGAGTATAAAAAGGCCTTCCTAGTGCGTGTTATTCAATTTTTTACGCACTTTTTCGGTCTCAATATAGCGCACTGGTATTGCGCTCATGTGGACTCCAGTTGGGAGTCGAAAATTAAGATTTCATTACTATCGCTGCTTTCTTGAATACATTTGGAATACCCTAGACTAGAGTATCAACAAATGTTCATTACTTACTTCCATCATAAACATTCATACATAAGCCTATTTCTTCGTTACACTTCCTGTTGGGTATCTAAGATACAATTAGTATGTATTTTTTCTGTGATTGTTTATCCTGATAATATCCCAAGCAGCTGCTTGGTCAACTCCAAGGTTGTACGCCAATAATATTTTAACCAGAGGTGATTGTCTCTCGCCACTACAAGTTACACACTGTGGTTAATTCTTATATATATATATCTTTCTCAGCTGTCATGTGACTGCAGCCTCAGGTGGCTCCTGGGCACCAACGAGACCGACATGATTATAACCAATAAAATCACAGTTGACGTTGATTGTGATCACGCTGAAGACTTCAGTGACATTAGGGATATTCTAGATAAATTTTGTTAATAGAGCTGAATAAATAAATGTAGGGAGCGCACTTCAGCTTTCAGCTCGAGTTTGGTCCCCACATAATTCCCCGACTTGTCTGTCTCCCGTTTTAATATACTGGCACTAGGGCAACACTGAGTGTCTCTAGTGTCTTCTGGTGTATAATGGGAGCAATCAGGTTTAAAGGGATCAAAATCCCTTTAAAAACACCATGGTCCCCCATGTGGAAGGAAAGATGAGGTTCGCTCCAACTGTTTAATGTTCTTAAGTTTTCTTATGAAGACGTTTCGCCAGCCAATGGTTTTAGCAATTCAGTACAGATACACTCATGAAGAATTATAAGGAAACCACTTAAAGAGCTTAACAGAAGAATCAATGAGATTTCCACAATAAAATTAGAGCCACAACCAAACATGGCAGGGAGAGTCAATGCATGAGGCTTAAGAATATGGTAGCAGTAATGGTATGTAATACCAATAAGGTGGTGAATAAGACACGTGCCACACCTGGGTATCTTTATCATGATGTTTCGCCAGCCAGTGGCTTTATCAATTCAATATAGAGATTATTTGAAGACGCTGAAAATGGAGACAGTGGAAGACGAGGTAATTAGTCCCTCATAGATGAAGGTCTACCACCGTAGTTTTGATGAATCTGAAGAAAAACAAAAACAAAAAACCTATGAACACTAAACTGTGTGACTGATTGATTACCTAGTCAACTGTCTCCAATTTCAGCGTCTTCAAATAACCTCTGTATTGAATTGATAAAGAAACTGGTTGGCAAAACATCATGACAAAGATACCCAGGTGTTGCACATATATCTTATTCGTCAACTTATCGGTATTATATACTATTACTGCTACCATATTCTGAAGCCTCATGCATCGAATTTCTCTCTGCCAAGTTTGGTTGCGGATCTAATTTTACTGAGGGAATCTCAATGACTTTTGTCATTATCATTATGAAAGCATATTCACTAACATTAAGTGTATTAAAATAGACTACAAAAATATTTTATTCCCCAAAGAATTTCGAAAATGCTGGTTGGATTGATTTAAAAAATATATTTTAATGTAAGCTTTAAAAACATTGTATACTTCAGATGTATTTTCAAATATATGTTATCATTATCATCTAAGCATTATAAAATGTTGCTTTTACTATTTTTTTTCCCCTGGCTATAGGCATTAAAAAAAAATACGTAGCCTATCCTTCTGTTGTTTTATTGTTACCTAGAACTATTATTAACGTTGCAGGCCGAGGAGTTCCTGATTTATTTTCACTGCTACAAGTGTAGCATATATCCTTTCCTACTTTGTTTCAGTATTAGTTTTAATTAATATTAATACCAATGCACACACACATTATATGTATGTAGGACACGATAAACAATATATAGGAAAAAAACGCAGGCAATAAAAATACCTGGATACAAAAACACCAACACTCACACCTTGTGGCGAGGAAGGTCACCTAACTCATCACACAAGGCAACAAAACCAGAAAAATATACGTGGAAGCCATGCTCATCTGCACCCAGGATACTCCAGGAAAAAACCAAGGTGCGAAACTTTCAGCATATCCAAACCCTTGGTACAAATCATTTACAGGGAGTTATCGGTCCATAGCCAGGCATATCAACATATGATCAAAACCTCCAGTGGTGGGTCATTATATAACTAAGACCCACGTCAGGAAACACTTGTCCTCTTTCCTGACAAACCTAACCTAACACACCCAACAGCTGGAACATCAATAACGATCTAGACACCTGTCTCATACTGTACACTACACCGATTCTTCACACTTCATTAAATTCTGAGTCGGCTAAAAACGTCTCAACCACGATTAAGACCTTCACTTTTACATGGATCAGACCTGGGCAGGATTTAGGCATAAGATAAAAAGCTGCAACTTAGGGTCTCACAGTCTGAAAAATCATATCAAAGCTTCGGAATGTATTTTTTTCAATTGTTTATGCCTAAATCCGGCTCTGAACCCATACCTGATACACTTCATTCATTATTACGGGTTTGCTATAGATCTTGGTGGCATTCTTGCCAAGTACAGTTGTTAGTTTTATTCTTTGTTAATACTTGCCAAGCAGCTTTCCATAATGAATGATTTTATTTTTTTTAATAAATTCTTATGTAGGTAAACAGCTGTTCAAGTTATTACATTCTCCAGAACCAAAAATTACTGTTAACAGCAGTTTTTTATTTCCCAATAACTTTCATAAACAAATTAGCTTGAATTAAAACAAAATAAGCTATCAAAGCTGTTACAAGAATATTATCCCTAGGTGAGATTTATTTAAGCCTAAATACACTATATAACGTCTCTTTAAGTTCAAAGATGTTATAACTGTTGAATTACAGTCCTCTGTAGTCTATAAATATAATTGTCACTCATAGCCGTACTGCTGTGTATATTGGTAAAACTAAGTCTCATCTGAAGGTTGAAACATCCATAACTTGAATCATAGCTCTGACTTTTTTTCGTAGGTGCTTGCCACTCATTTAGTCTTCAGAACATTTGTGATTTAGTCTAACTTTGGCTGTCTTTTCACCTCCCAATGCTCTGACCTGACTTCAGGCCTTCATCCTCTTTCTGTATCACTTGCTGCTTGATAATGGCTCATGATAGACCGAAACGTCACTCGGAACGGGGAACGGTTGAAGGTCCTTGATCTGTATTCCCTGGAACGCAGGCGAGAGAGATACATGATAATATACACTTGGAAGGTCCTGGAGGGATTGGTACCAAACCTGCATACGAAAATCACTCCCTGTGAAAACAAAAGACTCGGCAGGAGATGCAACATTTCCCCGATGAAAAGCAGGGGCGCCACGAGTACACTGAGAGGCAACACCATAAGTGTCCGGGGCCCAAGACTGTTCAACTGCCTCCCAGCATACATTAGGGGGATTACCAATAGACCCCTGGTTGTCTTCAAGAAGGCACTGGACAGGCACCTAAAGTCAGTACCTGACCAACCGGGCTGTGGTTCGTACGTCAGTTTGCGTGCGGCCGACAGTAACGGCCTGGTTGATCAGACCCTGAGCCACCATGAGGCCTGGTCTCAGACCTGGCCGCGGGGACGTTGACCCCGAAACCCTCTCCAGGTAAACTCCAGGACCACCAAGTTCAGTGGCCGCTACTGTCGTGGCCCGTCATAAGGACACTGCTTGCCTCACTTCAACATGTCTTTGAGATAAGATAAGTTTTATATAGGTTAACCATATATGGTGGAAACATTGGGCATGTTTCTTTACACCTGCTGTCCTTCTTCACCTAGCAGTAAGTAGGTACCTGGATGTCAGTCAACTGTTATGGGTCGTATCCTGGGGGGCTATTATTATAATTATGGGGTGAGCGCTAAACCCGTAGGATTATACAGCGCATGTGGGGGGATGGAAGGTATTCAGGCTCAATTCAGAGAATCGGAGTACAGATCCAATTCCCTAGATCAAGAGCCCCTCACCAGCGTCAATGAACCTTCCTTGTTGGGTCCTGGGGGACAAGATTGAAGGACCCCAACGGAAATAAGACAGTCCTCGATGACGCACTGACTTTCTTGGGTTATCCTGGGTGGTTAACCCTCCGGGTTAAAATTCCGAACAAATCTTATCTTATACAGTGTTGGTAAATTATACAGATTTAACATAGAACACTAAACAGTGTGAATTATTTCCATTGAGTTCTTTTTATAAACCTCAGTTTCGCATCAACTCTGTGTCAGGTGAATTTCCTGAAGAATAATTTAAGAACAATAACCAAATCCTTAGCTTCTGTTTCCAAATATTACTTAGTTGTGAAATAATTTTTGGCTTTCTTGGGATATCCTGCGTTAACCATCATTATTTACCGTCTTTGTATGACAGTTCTAACTATATTTAAGATAAAAGATGCAAACCATTTAGATGCACAACTTAAGTATCACATTACTAAAATAGGCATAAAATCATAATAGTACTAACTTTAGTAACTTTAGCAACTAAGTAACTTCTAATTTAAATTAGTTATGCACAACAGGCGAATTACGTTTTCTCTGTTTTGAAGACATTTCGGAATTATTCTCACACTTTGCAATATTTTGCTCTATCATATTCCATGTATGTATTATTGAAGGCATAAATGATTTTTGGGCTTATTCTTTAACAAGCATCTTATAAACTTCTTTCATTTTGTTTGCAGATACAAGCAATTAGAAATTAAAAGAAAATGGAAATGCGCGTTTGAATGCTTTCTATTACTCTAACTCATTAACGCTTCCACAACAATGAGTTGAAAATAATAAACTCACGGCACAATGCAGCAAAACTAATTATACATAAGGAAGCTAACGGAGAGAATCAACGAGCTGAAAATGACTCTGATGAGTTAGAAATAGATAATGCGAGATCTGATCAAGGCATCTGGACACACACTGTTGTTGTTTTGGTGTGGGAGAGTCTAGCTGGTCGGGATGACAGAGATACTCAGTTATCCCCTCAAGTTACTACGGAACTCGGCGGTAAGAGCCACTTCACTACACTCTACATTATCCCTTAATACTCAGGCTGTGCTTTGGTAACCTTACTTAAGTTATGTTGGTGCGGGTAAAGGTGTTAAATGAGTTAGAATGAAACCTCTTCACCTCCGTAGATTTTCTCGCCGAGGGATTCCTAGTTTGCTGCTGATTTAACATTTTGTGGCTAGGAAAATATTAATCTAGGTTGGCGCGCGTTATTTTAAAGACAATATGAATTTATTACCCTTTCGTAGGTGGCCCTAGCTAGAGGTATCGAGATGAAAGTGAGAGTGCAATAACCCTCGAATGAAAGGGAACAACCCTCGTCTTTGCGCAAGTGAGATATACAGAAAGTGAAAGTCAATATAACTTCACTAATTGGTGTCTTTTTATATACTTTGTTTTGCAGGCGCATAGCATATGTGCTTAGTGCCTGACAGATAACATTAATTTTACTTGTTTTTTTTGTGTGTGTGCTGTATCACTGATCCTAAAAATAGAAATTTTCTATGTGGTAAATTAATTGATAACCAATTTTTTTTATGGATACTTGTAGAATACTTACCATTTTATATAAAAAAATTCCCAGTATGTTACATGCCTCATGACTTGTGGGTCTGGCACAATTTTTTTTTTTGTAAATATAATAATCCTCTGTTTTGTTGAGAGGAAGTATGTTATCACTTTATCATAAGAGAGGACCTACATATACAAGCCTATTAATGCTGTTAACTGAAGTTCCTAGTAATGCTTCCCTTTTTTTTATTTTTAATTGGCAGTGAATAATGTGTTCTGAGATAAATTCGAAAATTGAGTACAGGAGAAAAGACTTGGGTCTTTTCTTAATGTAAAACTGATAGAGGATATAGGAATAGTTATGTCATGTGACCTAATGTTTTAGATGATGGGAAAGTAAATGTAGTCAAAATCTTGTTGACACTAGAACTTATCAAATCACTTAGTGTTCTTTTATTTACAATATTGTTCTGTGTTTGCATCTCCTTTCATGGCAGATGAGATACAGTAAATATTGGAGCTAGAAATTACAGTATACATGCCTGGTCACAGACCGGGCCGCGGGGGCGTTGACCCCTGGAATTCTCTCCAGGTAATAAAAAAATCTTCGTTCTGTTCACATTGACTTAATACACTGTCAGAGTTACTGGGACCATGTCAAAGTACTTAAAATGTATTCTTGGGAAGGAGACAGGTTCTGTATATTAATAATTATACAGTATCTTAAACTCTCAAATGCCAGTTTCCTCATCTGCATGCTAAAATAACTTAATATAGTAAGAAATAAAGAAAGAAGTGTGCAACAAACCCGGTTAAAATTAAGTGTGCCACAAGTACAATTTGAAAATGTCTTGTGTCAGTATATGAGGTCTATTAATCAGTTTTTCACCGATGAATACAGTACGTGTATTGTACTGCAGAGTATAAGAAATATTGCCACAACAAATGTAGAGGTCTTCAGTAGAAAACTAAGACATCCTTCAGAAAGTTGCTAATAAGCCAGATTGTGATGATGTGGTCCTGTGGTCTGCAGGCATCAATAATTTGTCTGATCTGGTCACCAAGTACACCTAGTTTCAGGCGAGTCGTGAAAGTAGAAAAATATATGCAAAACTTATCATTAGCAAGTTATAAATTGAAGTCCTTGATTGTGTAAGTGTTAAAAATTTGTAGTGCAAATTTGAATAACACGAGCTACATTACGTAGTAATGACAGTCAAGATCACCAGGTATCAACGAGCCTCAAAAATCATACAGATGAGCAAGCAGAAATATGCATCCCAAAACAGATGCATTGAGTGGCCTGTAGTATTAGTCTGTTAAATGTGTTGAAGGAAAGATTTCTATAATTTATTATTCATCAGCTCAACTTTATAGCTAGAAAAAAGTTTATTAAAGCAATGAAATCATCTTTTCCACCTTTTGTTGAATTAGTTTTGTATTCCCATAACCAGCTAACTAATGAAATTTGCTTGCACAGTGTACTGCTATAGCTAATGTTAATTTGATGATAAACCATATTTTTCTTGTATTTTCAGATGGATTTTAAATGAAAGGTTCACCAAACAATGGTGAAGGGCTGTTTGTGTCAGGATCTGCAAAGGAAAGCAGGTAGTGGACACAGATAAAACTTACCAAGCTACTTACTGTGCTCACACTACTGTGAGAGCTGTGAAAATATAATTAAAAATATTTTGAGTGTGCCAAAATCCAGCAATGCTTGATACAAATAGCTGTTGATGTAAGGCATGAGAGATGAATATTTACTAGATATCATCAAATGAATGAACTGCATAGAAATGGGGTATCAATGAAACACTGGTACTGCAAACCTTTTGTGACAAATTTGACTCCTTTATCAAGCAAGTGTGAAGTGTGAAACTAGAACTGCTGTTAAAGTTTCTAGTGGCAACGCCCCACCTACATTGATACATATTTCTATACACACTTGCACAATTCAGATGTCTTCACTTATTTTTATATTTTTTCACATACTCTTTACATTGAGAAGTACTGTAACTTAGCTGTTGAGTTCATTATATAATTGTTTTAGTTTTTTTGTAAATAGATTCACAAATTACATTCTTTAAACATTTTTGTTTCTTGAAAAAACATTTTTTATTTGGAATGTAATTTTTGTTTGAGCCTTAAATCACAATTTTAGTTTCTAACAGATTATACCACACACACTTCTTTTACAAGCACACTATTAGAAACATATTTATTTAGCACAACTGTCAGTCACTTAATTACATTATTACTAAATGAAAACTGCCCGCACCACCACCATCACTGGTTATTAGACCCATGCTCGGTACCATTCCGAGCTATCCGACATCATTTTGGGCAGGAGTAAAAAATTAGAAGTGCTTCTGCCATCACCATGACGCTTAGTGCAGAGTACCAGTGGTAAGTACTTGCTCTTTGATTCTTTTTCTGTGAAGGGTTAACAGTAAAGTAGTTTTTAATTTTTTAATATGGTACTGTATTAACGAGTGATGAAGTAAACAATGAATGGTTAATGAAAGGTATTGTCCTGGTTAGTAGTGTAACCCTAAGTTTATGAGAGTTAAGTTCCTGGTCCCTGCAAATTCAGAATTTGCGAATACCACTAAATTCTGTACACGTAGTAAATTTTGTTCAGATTTTTTTTTTGAAATGCCCTGCTAATGTTACCCTAATCTTGTAATATTAACCCGATTTCATTAAAAAAAGTCCAGAAAGACTAGAGATCTGGGCATATTGAATTCCATCAAATTTATTCTGAAAGAATTCCTTATTTTAGTTTTCAGTTTAGGTAGTCGTGTGGTTGTGTGCTAAGCCAGAATAAATGGTCATCCCAAAAACCTTGCAAACTATTAATGGGAAACTTTTCAGTAAAATTACTTGACAATTATAGCATAGGAGTTAGAAAGCTCTCAAATTGAAAAAACAATTGCATTCCTATTTTTAACTTGCAAGCGAGTTACTTATGTAGAAAACAATAACACAAATGGTGGTCATGATTCATACATGTTTGTAATGTGGCTTGGTAGTGTAAATTTTTAACTGCCTTCTAACTACCCCATTTATGTACTATATGAATGTGTGTAATTTAGTGTTATTAAGCTTGGGAACTTTATGAATAAAGTATGTAGAGCATTCTGCAATCCTAGTATGACAATTCTGAGTGAAGGCATGCAAACATCAGTCAGACATATGTGAGATTGTTAATTGCATGCAAAAATACAGTTTTGATTTGGTGGATACTATTTCAGTTAACTCTGTCCATCTAATTAAATGTTCTTGCATAGCACTAATGATTGTGTATATGTATCTTTGTTTTCCAGCATCGGTGCTGTGTGATCCTTTCGAGTTTAGCACTTACCGGTAGTTTCAGTTTATTATTTTTTTCCAGTAGGTAGCACTAATGGGATTATGAAAACCCCAGTTTGCAAATAATTGTCATAGCTCTCCACCCTTTAGTTTGTTAAAAATTATTATGAATCAAAAAATGCCACAAGTAGGTAGCATTAAAGATAGCAGTTTGCAAATATTCAGACAGACACCAATGCTCACTGTTTTGCTCATTGGAAAGTATATTTTCACAAGTACAATATGTACAGTGGACCCCCGGATTACATCATTATTTCGTTCCAGAATGCTGTTCAAGTGCCGTTACTGAACGAATTTGTTCCCATAAGGAATAATGTAAATTAGATTAGTCCTTTTAGACCCCCAAAAATACACTTACAAAAGCACTTACAAAAATACACTTACATAATTGTTCGAGTTTGGAGCAGTACGTAATCCGGGGTCCACTGTAGTTACAGTTGCCTGCCATACTGCCATGAAGTGGCCCAATCATAAATGTGACTGATTGTAACTCAAATGATTGAAAGTCCAGGACTCACTGTATTAGTTTAAAAAAATTATTCAGAAGTTTTTAAGCATATTAATCATGAAGCATGTTAACAGTGAAAACAAGAGAAAAGTTTTAATGGACTATAAATTTTTAAACAAGAATAATATATAAAAAAATTCTGTACAAAATCATACTTAAGTCCGATTTTGTTATACAGGTACTGTACAGTACAGTGCAAGCCTTGGGCACATTGCACACATACATGTCCACCATTGAACCACACCCTTGATGCTAGTGAAGGGCTCTTAATCAAAGGAATTGGAGCTACCTAACCCATCCTGTTAAAGCCTGATTGCCTTCCATTCTCTAGATGCTGTATGACCATTGCACATGTTTAGTGCTTCCTCATGAATATACAGTGGACCCCCGAGTTTCGTAAAAACTTCACTCCTGAAGTGTGCTCAAGTGCCATTACCGAACGAATTTACTCCCTTAAGGAAAAATTTCACGTAGGTTAGTCTATTTCAGACCCCCAAAAATACACTTCCACAAGAACTTACAAAATTATACTTACATAATTGCACGATTTCCGGGGTATTCGTTAACCGAGGGTCCACTGTATTGTAATTCATAGTGTACAGAGTAGGCTGGATGTCTAGTTCCACATAGCAGCAGCTGCTATTGCTGTGCGTTCATGATAGGGCCAACATCACCGCTGTATAAAGATTAAACATGACATGCAATACCAATATCGAAGAATGAGACACTTGTGCAACATTTGGGAATCTTTATTAAGGAAACATTTCCTCAGTAAATATTCCTAAATGTTGCACAAATGTCTCATTCTTCGACCTGTCGGTTTTCATCAATAACAATCTCCCAGTGACCACTTTACCTGTTACTCCACTATGGAGCTGCTGGATTTACCACTAAGGACAAGTTATCTACACTGTTCTAAAGAACCCAATGAGCTAATTATCTTTTTTTTTTTTTTTTTTTTTAAATTTTAACAAATTTTGTTTATATTGACCATAAGTCAAGGGCATGCTCTCTTGGGAAAGGAAGTTAAATTTATAGGCAATAATATACGCTAACTTAAAAAAAAAAAACAGTAACAAAAATAATTTAGGTTTTTTGTATGTAGTAAAGTGGTAGATAGAGGTATGACTGGACCCACGAAGTTGGAAGCTTGGACAAGCAACTGATACTGGGTTATTGCTCTAAAAGATAACAGTGGTTTGCACTGCAATTTGTTGAGTGCTTGATCCTTGATGATCTTAACTTATTTTGTTTACTTTAATTTTATTTTTAGTTCATTATAGAAACACTTGATAAGAAAATTTATATTTTATATATTGAATAAACTAGAGATTTTACACATGGAGTGCTCTGATTAAGGAAGTGATTGTCTTAACTCAAGCTTAATTGTTGCCATTACTGTGGCCTTGGATATTTTGAGAGTTTTTGTGAATTTTGCCTAGAAATTTTATTTCAAATGAAACAGAATTTTCAAATCAGATTTAGTTGAAATTTAGTGTTTCAAGTCCTTCACACCTACATTTGTGTTACAAACTTACCAAGAATGCAAGACTTATAGGAAATTCTATACCCTCGACTAAGAATTTAGTTGAAGCAGTGCAGTGTTTTTGTGTACAGTGGACCCCCGAGTTTCGTAAAAACTTCACTCCTGAAGTCTGCTCAAGTGCCATTACCGAACGAATTTACTCCCTTAAGGAAAAATGTCACGTAGGTTAGTCTATTTCAGACCCCCAAAAATACTTTTCCACAAGCACTTACAATATAATACTTACATAAATGTACGATTTCCGGGGTTTACGAAACTCGGGGGTCCACTGTATATTTCACCATGGAATGTTTTGCTCAGTAATTAGGCTCAAACATCCATGTATGTCATACTTTAACTTGTGCTAAGATGTGTACACACTTTTTCTCTACAGCATTATAATGTTTCTACTATGGGTGAAAGGTTTAAATTTGTGTGTGGTGAAAGTGTTGAATGATGATAAAAGTATTTTTCTTTTTGGGGATTTTCTTTCTTTTTGGGTCACCCTGCCTCGGTGGGAGACGGCCGACTTGTTGAAAAAAAAAAAAAACATTATACATGACGGTTAATGAAGAATGTCATCAGATCACTTTGAGGAGAGGATTTTATATATGTACTGTGCTCAGTTTATGAAAATATTCCCCATCATTAAAAGAATTGTCAGAGTAACTAAATGTTAGTGTCAACTAGAAGTCACCATGGCTGTATGTCTTAAGAAGGGACTTTCTTCTATGGTGAAATTGAGTCTGTAGTTAAGTTGCTTTTGAGATTAATGCCACACCTCATGTGTAGTGTCTATGATTTGTCCATAGCAAGGTGAAAGTCTCGCTGAAATTTTTTATAAAAGTGAACTAAATTTTGTTAGAAAGTTTAAAATTAATTTGAATGATAAGGATATTTTTAATGAAGAAAGGTAAGAGCATGGCAAATCAACTAGTCTCTGGTTCATTCAGGACTGTTGTTTCATTTGTACAGCTATGTTGAAAGTGAAAGTACAGTGGAACCCCGAGTAACGTAAAAACTTCATTCCAGAAGCCTGCTCAAGTGCCATTACCGAACGAATTTACTCCCTTAAGAAAAAATGTCAAGTAGGTTAGTCTATTTCAGACCCCCAAAAATACACTTACAAAAGCACTTACAATATTATACTTACATAATTGTACAATTTCCGGGGTGTTCGTTACTCGGGGTTCCACTGTAAATGTTTTCTCCTTTGAGCCACATTCTCTTAGTAGGAAATGGAAATTGCTAAAAAATATACAGGTATGCCTTTCTATTACTGTAAAAAATACAGGAAAGTACAGTGTACAGTGCAATGAATTACACAGTTGGCATTTCAGGCCCTGCTGATGTCCTGCTTACACAATTTAAATTCTTAATGTTGTGAAATCTCATTGTGCCCTGGTAGGCATGAAGGGGATACATTTTTTTGCGAAAATACAAAAATATTCAAATGACTGTTCACCTGGCAGCACACTTGCTATTTAAACTCTTCCACACTATCGGTAGTCTAAGCATGTCTCAAGTCTGTTAAGTAGTCTTGTTTTATGTACTTTTCTCTTTGCTTCCTTCATCATTGCACATTAAGCATGACACCCAATAGGATTGCTAGTGATATTGTAAATTAGAAGGCAGCGAAGTGAGAATCTCTTAAAGTGATCAAGAAAATAGTGATGTCTATCTTGACATGACAGTGGAATGTAGGGTGAAGGCTTAGATATTCATACATTCAGTACGAGTATGACGCTTTTAGAATTTTGTGTATATATGGCTAGTGACAGTGATTCGATAAATTGACTTGAATGATTTCTGCAGCTCAGCAAGATTGTGAATGTTTTAAACATGATATATTTACAGGTGTTGAATTTCACGGAGTAGTTAGCTATATACCATACTGTCTACTGGTAACCTAACTTGGCTGCTAGAAAGGAGGCAAATTGTATATTACTACAATGGTACCTCAGGTTACGAGCTTAATTCGTTCAAGAAGGCTGTTCGAGTGCCGATACCAAACAAATTTGTTCCCAAAAGGAATAATGTAAATTAGATTAATCCATTTCAGACCCCCAAAAATACACTTTTAAAAATAAATACACTTACATAATTGTTCGAGTTGGGAGCTGTTTGTATGCCGAGGTACCACTGTATATTATATTGAAATGTTCAGGCTCCCTCTGTAAACCCTTCTAGATTTTGGTTTCTGTTCAATAATTTGAGAAAGCCACTTTTGGATGGCTTCAAACATTCAACAATAATTTATAGTACAAAGAAGAATGTTTGGATTGTTGTGGGAATGTTTAAGTGACAATTTGCCAGTCTCATATTTAAAAATAGTAGGTTACTTTTTCTCTGATTTAATTTGAGTATTCTTCTGAATGACTTCAATCTTTAATGGCTGATGCATCTTAGGGACAGTATAGTATGCAGATTTGCCAGTTTACTGATATACAGTGGACCCTCGGTTTACGTACTGCTCCAAACTTGAACAATTATGTAAGTGTAGTTTTTTAAGTGCTTTTGTAAGTGTATTTTTGGGGGTCTAAAGGGACTAATCTAATTTACATTATTCCTTATGGGAACAAATTCGTTTGGTAACGGCATTTGAACAGCATTCTGGAACGAATTAATAACGTAAACCGGGGGTCCACTGTATATGTACGTGTAGTTAATAAACTTGGAATGTTTGGATTCAGAGTAATAACTGAAGAATGCCTTGTCTGATTGGCTTCAAACTTTCAGTGATTGTGTGCTTTGCTCTTGCGGTATGGGCGAGCAACAGACACGCTTCCATACTTCCGAGAGTATTTTTTGTTCAACCCATTTTAAGTCTTCCAACATTGCATATCTACTGATGAAACATAAAAGTGTGAAAGGCATGCTTGTGCGCACGTGCACACACACAGTTTTATTTTTTGTTGCATATACGTACATTATTTAATTTCTCAGTGTACAGTATATACATAATTTTACTTTTCAGTGTATATACACCAAGAATTGTATTTTGCTATATTCATTTACATTTTATAGTTGTATTTCTGATTGCATATCCAGTTGTATTTCTCACTGTATGCATAGTTATATTTCTCAATGTATACATATTTATATCTGTATATACACAATTGTATTTATCTTTATATACAGCTGTACTTCTGCATATACACACTGAGTGGTATTTCAGTATTTTGTATAGTATATGGTTATATATTACGTATCTGTATATACCTTGAGCTGTATTTCTGTGTGTGTACAGTTGCATTTATTGTATATGCACAAATTCATATTTGTGTATACATATAAATAATACAGCTGTGTATATATACTGAGAGTTTTATTTCATTGTAATTACACGGTGAAAGTTCAATTTCTCTATGCATATACACAAATAAATTCATTTTTTTTAAGAATTTAACTCTATTCTCAGTGTTAGTATCAAAGGAAAGTTTGCCTTAATGACCCGCGTTCAGTCCATGATAGGCTATAAAGCGTACTAATTAACTTGCGGCTGGCAGGTTAATTAGTATGACCCATTAGGGGTTTAGCGTCTTGTAAATGTAGTAATTTCCAGTGCATGATAGGTATTGCATAGATGGGGGTGTACTGGGACACTGTAGATAATTGGTGCTTTGATCAACATTGGTGGACTGTACATATCGACTCGATGCTGAGGGACAGATTACCTCAAACTCCTTATCTTCCATCATTCATCTCTGCCGGACTGAGGAAGCCATTTATTGGCGAAACGTTTCCACAGTAAACATACAAGTGTCTCGGTCATAATATTGGGACAAGCTTCGGAAACTCTTCGGTCCAGGATGGAGGTTCCATATGATTTGACCGAGTGAGATTGGATGAATTTAGGGTGTATGCGTGCGTGTGTGTGTGTGTGCATATGCGTGGGTGAGTGCACATAGGTAGATGCGCAAGAATGTGCGTGAGTGCACATAGGTAGATGCGCAAGAATATGCGTGAGTGCACATAGGTAGATGCGCAAGAATGTGCGTGAGTGCACATAGGTAGGTGCGCAAGAATGTGGTGAGTGCACATAGGTAGATGCGCAAGAATATGCGTGAGTGCACATAGGTAGATGCGCAAGAATGTGCGTGAGTGCACATAGGTAGATGCGCAAGAATGTGCGTGAGTGCACATAGGTAGGTGCGCAAGAATGTGCGTGAGTGCACATAGGTAGATGCGCAAGAATGTGGTGAGTGCACATAGGTAGATGCGCAAGAATGTGGTGAGTGCACATAGGTAGATGCGCAAGAATGTGGTGAGTGCACATAGGTAGATGCGCAAGAATGTGGTGAGTGCACATAGGTAGATGCGCAAGAATGTGGTGAGTGCACATAGGTAGATGCGCAAGAATGTGCGTGAGTGCACATAGGTAGATGCGCAAGAATGTGCGTGAGTGCACATAGGTAGATGCGCAAGAATGTGCGTGAGTGCACATAGGTAGATGCGCAAGAATGTGCGTGAGTGCACATAGGTAGATGCGCAAGAATGTGCGTGAGTGCACATAGGTAGATGCGCAAGAATGTGCGTGAGTGCACATAGATGCGCAAGAATGTGCGTGAGTGCACATAGGTAGATGCGCAAGAATGTGCGTGAGTGCACATAGGTAGATGCGCAAGAATGTGTCTGAGTGTGGATAGGTGTAGGTGAGAGCAGTAAGTGGTAGGGGCAGTATGGTTGCCATTTTGGTGATGGTCTAGAACACACGCACGCACGCACATACTTGCAGGACGCTAATGAAGTCATTCATGACACTATAAAACACAGGGCAGGTCCAACTTGGAGTACACAGCCTGATGATGTCAAGAAACTGGGAGAGAGACGGGGAAACGGACACTTGACACACCTGGAAGTTGAAAACACATTTTGAGTCGCAGGAATGTTAGGAAGTAGCCTTAGAGTAATTAAGGAAGTGGAATGATCTAAGGTAATTGAGAAGATATTCAGGATTATAATGGACCACTTGGAAAGCGCTGAGGAGATAAAGTAGGAAATACTAGATGGGTGTGTGGCTTGCATTTGCATTTTCTGTTAACTGCAAGATTGCATTTAATACTGCATACAGCCAGTTTTTAGAAGAGTTCTACACTCACACTGGCTTGAGGCCAGATTTCCCTGTTGATTAACCTAATCATATATTGTGTTGCTGTCACTTACCCGAAGTCCTACGTTGCTGTCACAACCTGACTGACCCGGCACATTCTGTAAAATTTTTACTAGTCTTTGTACTTTAAGATTTGCTTTTGTTCTTAAAATATTTACAACAGATCAAATAATATCTAAGAGAGAGAAGACAGTAGGATGTAGTAAGATGGGCAAGCATGACACAGGCGCTGTTTCTAATATACTTAAGTGGTATGCCGAAGAGATAAGAGTCTTAGGTTTCAGTTTGTGAATGATGTAAAACTTGTAACGGGAAAGATTACAAGTTGTCTTTGCCAAACTACAGGTTTGGTCGGAATAGTGGCTACTGGAATTTAACCACAGTAACTGCAAAGTTAAAAGAACAATGGAAGAAAGAAAACTGGATACAGTACGGCACTGATCATGTAGCGTCGGCTCCATAAGCGCCCCTAATAAACCTAACTACATTTAGGAATTTAAAAGGAAGTCATTCAGGTTTCTATATATAAGCGAGACCTGTCAAAGAGTATGCAGGGCTATACTGGAGCCCCAGACCTTATTAAGCATGTGCAGAAATTCGAGCCAGCGGTTTGCAAGGAGACTGGTCCCAGAGTTGAGCGAACGAGACAATAAAAGAACTGAACTTGACGACCTTGGAGGATAGACGGACCAAGTGAGACGATAACAAACGAATTACTTTTACTCGTTAAGGCGGATAAGGACAGGCTATTCTTAAAGGCGGGTATTGGGACAAGAAGCACAGATTTAAATTAGAGGCAGGCGAGCCATACAGACGTCAAGTAGTAGTATATCTTCATTCTCATGGTGGTAGGAAAATAGAATGACCTACATGAGTAAGTGGAGGCAGGCTTCGTACATATATTTGAGGATAGGACTGACAAGGCCCACAAAATAGGAAATTAGTGAAATCGATCTCATGTCATTGTATTAGTCTGGGCCAGGAACTAAGACTGGACCCCCCCCCCCCGTAAGCACAAGAGGAGTACACTAACCTAGTGAATGAACATTGCTGATTCCTGATCGGAACATAAAATATATCTTTTGGCTGTTTATAATGAAGAGAATACTGCGTTAAATATTTATAGAATAAGAAAGGAAATCGTAACAAAATTGGGAAGGAAAAAAGTAAATTTATAGTGAAAATTGTACAATTAAATAAATTTAAAGAAGTTAAATCGGGAAATTTGACTGATAAGTGAATTACAAGTGATAAAAACTTAACAGATTGAAACGATATCATAAGTGTAGGCTGCGAGAATAGTTATAAACTTAAAGGTGAAGACACGTTCATAATATTTAGACCATAAGTAGTTAGACTGTTGGGTTTAGTCCTGACTCTTTCTCTTCTCCTTCAGCTCTTCCTCTCACCGGCTATTCTTCGTCTGTCCCCACTTCCCCCTCGCCCCTAGTGGGTCCTTACCTGAGAGTCTGAACTGAACTGAATAATATTTAGAAGAACAGTGAATTGCATAAATAATTGAAAGAGAAAGAAAAGGGTGTCCAGTACTGAGCTATAGTGATATCCAGACTAAGAAATCTTATGTAACCAACTTAAATAATTTGAAGTTGTTGGATCTGTCAAGGCCGAGATTGAAAGTGACGATACAGGTATTGAAAGTAATAAAAGAGCATGGTAATCTTGATTCTGAGTTCTTAAATATTTGCCAGTTAACCTTAATATACTAGAATAATTTTAACATTATAGACAAAGACTTTCAGGTCAAGGAAACGAAATATTTTGTCTTTAATGGAATAGACTGTCAGTAAATATTGAAAGCATTATTGTATATATAGTATATATTTTTAAATACGTTGGATAAGAATTTTATAAACTTTATATACTAGCGTCACCACCCCACAATCACCACTGTCACCTTCACCTTCTCTGCCGTGTGGGGCTGGGAGAAGGTGATGACTTTCTTCGTGGTGAGTGTGTGCGGGTGGCAGCCAGTTGTGGTTCTCCCACCGTGGTGTTCGCTCGTGTGTACAAGTGAGTCAACTCCTCGGACCTTTCCTGCCCCGTGCGTGAAACACGAATCATCGAAACAACTACCCCACCCCTTCCCTCCGTACGTGAAATACGGGCCAGCGATCTCTTCAGATAGACAATTCAACGGACCGTTCCTATGGTGTTATCAACGCCGTGTTTACACGGGCCTACATATGTTCCGTGTGTGTACGGGGTGGATGGGCGGGGCAACAGTCTTAATAATGTAACTGAATAATAATAATAATTAATAATAATAATAAAGTGGAACACTTAGCGGGAGTGAGAAGTGTCCAGTGTCAGGATTCCTTGTAATACATCGCGACAAAAACAGCAGGAGCGACAGCAGAAGCCTAAAGGAACATGCCTACAAACGCAGATTTAGTGTGGGTTTGTCAATATTTTGCTAAACTTGTTTTATTTCTAGTTTTTGGGCTAGGAAGTGTTCATTGAAGGTAGGTGTGTGTGTGTACACTCACCTAATTGTGGTTGCAGGGGTAGTTATAGTGTGTGTGTGTGAGAGAGAGTGAGTGTGATAGAAATCTGAGCACTTGCAAGATTCAAATCTGGGCCAGGCAAGGTCCCCGGGCTCCATGCTAAACACTATGGCCTTGATCAAGTATAAAAATGAGATTCAGTGAATTACGTCCCCAGCTGAGCTGTGGAGGATCATTCTGGTCCTCAGTCCACATTTTAGCTGATTTCCCTTGACACTTGGCCACGATTATCATGGTCCAATTTATCCCAGTTACTGGTTCATGCCAGGAATGATTGTTTGCCTGCCTATGTTTATCTGCCTGTCTGTTTGCCTACTGCTTGTCAACTTGCCTGCCTGTTTGTCTGCATGAATACCAGCCTATCTTCCTGAATGCTTGCTTCCCTGTCTTTTTTGCCTGCATGAATACCAGCCTGTCTTCCTGAATGTTTGCTTCCCTGTCTTGTTTGCCTGCCTTCCTGTCTTTGTTTACCTGTTTGCTTGTCTGAATGTCTGCCTTCCTATCATGTTTGCCTGGGTGCTTGTTTGCCTGAATGCCTGCTTGGCACTTGTCATGTTTGCCTGCCTGTCTGTCTCTGTTCGTTCGTTGCTTGAATGGATGGCTGGTTGCATGAGAATCATTTAAATCCAGAGAGCGTGAGGGACGGTAAAGGAGGGGGGAGGGTCTTGAAGCAACAGGTATTGCAAGATTCAGGGGTGGGAGTCATGTCCCGTAACGTGACGCTTGTATGTGTGTGTGTGTTTGGAGCTGAATTTGCGAGTGTTGAGACTCCAGTTTTAGGTTGGCTGGCGTGATCCATCTGTCTCATTTGCTTTAGAAATTGTAAACGAGTTTAGCTTCTACTTTCCTGTTACCGCATTCACTTCTTTTACAAGGCTGTAAAAATACTTCCTAACGTGTCTCGTGAGCTTACTGGGTGCTGAGCTGCCATCTATGTGCCCTCGTCCTGGTCCTTTCCATGGTAGGAACGAGGATGTAACCCCGAGGAACTCCGCTTGTTACGTCTACCCATTCGGATGCTTCCTGTGTAAAACCACTCGCTGTTTCGTATTGGTGAGCCCTCACTGATCCTGATCTGAGGTTTATGTTCTATATTATGCGATACTTCAAGGTAGTGTATAGGGTTCCTTGATGATAGTGAACAACTCTTGGTCCAAGGAGTTAGTGCTCCTTTTATGTAATAGATATAATAATAAAAATAATGTAATAAAGCTTTTTGAGAGCGTTTTTTTTTTTAATTTTCACTGCGCCATTGTCGAGTTCATTGCACGTCTTTACCACTTCATGTTGAAGCAATTATACTTCCTGATAAGTCTGTGATTCCTGTTAATCTCTATTTTGCCACCTTAATTTTCTTACGAGATCATCAGTCGGTTTATTAACGTTTCCTGTAAACTTACAAATGTTATTTAATAGCTTAGGTAAAGTTTGGGTTATTAGGTAAAATTAGGTTGGGTTACTTAAAATTAGGATAGGTAAAATTGGGTTGAGCTAAGTTGCATAAGTTTATAAAAAAAATATTTAAGTGCATATTAACAAATAAAAGAAATGGCCGTGATATGTCTGGCAGCGAAGTTGGCGAGAGTGCCTAGGAAATATCTGTATAGTTATCACTGGTGGTGCCAGGATGGACAAATAGAAAATATTCACTCAATTTTCAGGGAGGAACTTGGAAACATAGCCTGTCGAACAAGCTTCCTCATTTGATTGTCAAAGATCACAGCAACAAGGATCACATCAACAAGGATCACAGCAACAAAGATTACAGCAACAAAGATCACAGCAACAAGGCCAGTTTCACTGGAGAAACTTCTCATTCAAGTTCCCTTTCATAGTGTTTCTAGTCTCCACTTGTCTGCTATGCCCCATTCGTCTCCAGAATTGGTTGCTTATGGTATTTTGTAATTTCTAACCATATCTTCTTGTTATTGTTTCATCCGTGTGAAAGAGTCTATTCTTGCCTGCGTTGGTTATATACTTAGGCAACGTTTGCCAGGAAACAGGACACGTGTTTCCTGACGCGGGTCTTAGTTATATGATAACCCTCTGCTGGAGCTTTTCATCATCTGACCGAGGCCTTCCAATGGCTTACCGGTCCACTCCTTTAAAAATTATGGTTTTATGCTGCTGGTTATATATACCCTGACGTTTTGTGAATGTGGACAGATTTTCTTTTGTTCTTCGTTCTTTCAGAGATAGAAGGCCTATAGCTTTGTGTTTGTGTCTGCCTGTCTGTCTCTGTCAATCTGTCTGAAATATTTTCCTGCCCTCTCGTGACTTCCTGCCTGTGTGATGCATCCCATCATGTGTAGCAAGTCATTGTTTCACTTTCTAAACTGAGCGGGTGTGTGTGTTAATCAATGTGCTCCTTGCTTTTACTACTAATTGCTAATCTACTAATTTTTTGTTAATATTTTATAGATAGAATTTGAGACATGTGTATGTGCTAACAGAGGAAGTGTGGGGGTGGGAGGTATTTTTTGTTTGTTTGATTAGTTATATTATCTGCCATCCCTCCTCTACTGAGTTTTTTTTTTTTTGCTTGCGGTTGAGTAATTGTTAAAGGGTAGAAGGAAGTCTCAGTTGAACCTTCAGTGGTCAGACTGTTCACTTGTTTTTATATATACTCAGGGACGTATTTCACATTCCCTTTTCTCGGTAGCCATGCTGCTCATAACAACAGTATATCTGCACGTTGAAACACCTGCACAATGAAACACCTGCACAATGAAACACCAGCATACCTGGTTGGCAGTAGAAAACTCAAACTTAGTTATTTGTATACACGGAGTAAAAACAGAATAGAAAACGGCCCCAAGAGCTTGCCTTCCACAGTCACTATTGGGCAGTGCGTTTCTCACAGTCCATATTATCAAACAAGAGAAGGAAATAACAATATATTTAATTTTCCTGACAAAAGTTCTGATGACACCAGGGAGCTTCAGGATAATTTGACTAGTTTAATAGGGATTTGAAATGTATTAAAAACTGTCTTGACTGGCGAAATCGTAATAATACTATTGAGAGTTTTAGGCCTCTCCTGCCGTGGGTTCAACCCTTACGCGTCCTGTGGTTTGTATTAGACGCTGTTAAACGTAAGTGTCCGGTCCTAATGTAGGATAAAGAAAATGACCACTGCACCTATACATTTAATATAAAACTTACATCAGATAAGAAAAATATTTGAGTCATGGTACGCAGAATTCTTCATATTGTGTAATGTTAATAGGTTGCTTGGCTTCATATTAAGAGGTATATTGATGCCGGTGAACGGCATTTGATCAAACGAAATACTCTCCCTTTCTTTGGACTGAAAATAATTGCCTCCCAATCTCCAGGTGTTGTATGACTTGTATGAGCCTAGCACCCTCCCCATAAATGTAGTACTAATTTATATGAAGGATCCTTCAAAGAGGTGCCTTGATGCAGGTCAGGTAGGGCCCAAGGGCCAACTGGGCCTAGAGCTGATATTTTTTAATGGGCTGTCCTGGATATAAGACTCACGTGGTTGTAAGTACGCACCTGGCTGATTCACGAGGTTGTAAGTACGCACCTGGCTGGTTCACGTGGTTGTAAGTAGGCACCTGACTGGTTCATGTGGTTGTAAGTAGGCACCTGGCTGGCATGGGCCTGTTTGCCTTCTGCAACAGTTCTTTTGTTTTTACATTCGTAAGTAACGAGTGCATTGATTGAGATAACTTCTCACCTCCAGTAATGAAAAGGAAGGAGTGTTAGTCCTCCCTTAACCCTCACCTGGTGTACACCGTAGGCGCCCTCCACTCCCACCTTTTTCTCTCAGTGCAAGCAAAAGAGATTTGCGGAGAAAGCTGACGCTTACCCCATCCCCTTTCCCCCATAACCCTGCTATTGCCAACTGGAGCCCGCAAGAAATGAATTGAGATAATTGATCTTGAGTATTATGATACCCTTGTTGAATTAAAACAGAAGACGTGCCAGTATGGAGTGTATCAAGCATAGCAGCTGACACTAAGAGTGTGAAGCAAGTGAAAGCTGGTGTCTCGCCAGCTCTCACTTTCGCTGCATGAAGTACTCAACTGGTTTCACTTCCACTGGGGCGTTCCGCATTCGCGGCATGAGGGTTCGCGCTCGTCACTCTGTGTACATACACTCACTTTACAGCCCGGCGGGGGATGGAGGGGGTGGGTGGTGGGGAGTATGTTGAAATACGTGCCTTCTTTATTTCCTCGTCGAGACTGGACCAGGAAAGTATTATACAAAGACTCGGGGTATTGTTGAACCAAGCTCATCCTGCCTAAGTATGGCTTTATCGTCCTGGGAAAAACTTTGGTGTTGGTGAGGGCATGGCAAACAGATGACATTAGTCTTATTTGTAGATGAGTGGAACATTGCTGACATTTGGGTAGCTTTAAGGCTAGGATGAATAGATGAATGAGAAGAATTGGTTTGAGGTGGATTTGCCTAGCATTAGCCAGTAGACCTATTGTAGTGGGTATTTTTATATTATGTACTTACGACTTAATTATTTCGTTTAAGCTCGGCAATCATGCAGAGATTCCAATGTATTGACGGTGATTAGCTGTGAACCTGGGACATTATTGCATTTATCATTATAGTTTTCTTTTACCATTGTATTACATTCTATTTACGCTTAAGTTAAAAAAACAGGGTTGAGACTCTGTGCTTCGAATCCTGTAAATTCATTTCTACTGCAGGGCATAACAGTTTTAGGTGTGGTTGCGCTTACATAAAAAAATAAGTATTCAGACATGCTCTTCTCGCGCTTACTTCCGAGTTAGTTCTTAACACTTCAGAGTATAATAAGTACCTGTCACACTGAAGTACGTACCTCACATGCTTATTGCTGAGTGAATCCCATTGGGCGTGATTCGGATTTTGCAGTGAATAAAACGTTGTGTACGAGAGAGTTAAATGTAATATTGTACTGCGCACACCGCTGGAGAAACTTTGTTTACATCGTTGGGGGCCTTTGGTCTGAGTGCTGGAGGATGTTTTGGTCCAAGTTCTCTGTGAATGTTAATTTCCTTCAATCAAGGTCACTGTAGAGTGACCTTTCCCGAAACTATTTTTTCCACCACACAGTAGCAACAGGTAAAAAAGTGTTGTCATTTGATATATTATTAGATTGAAAGTGCCAGTCACTGGCAGCCGTCACGTTGGTCTGCGTATGCTAGATAGTCACTTTTCCTTTCGTGATTTTAAACTATATTTGGCTCCTTTCACATAGAAGGTAATATAACCTGTGCTAGGTGGCTTTAAATGGCATGCTGCGAACACATTAAAAATGGGTTGGACAAATATTTTTGTTAGTGGGTTTGGGTTTGAGAAGGTTCGTCTAGTATGGTACAATGGGTCTGCTGCAATGTTCATACTTTCTTATGTTCTTAAAAGGTGCACTTTGCAGAACAAACTTTTATTGGGACAAAGTTTCGATTTGTGTAGGTGTTTATCAAGTCTTGATTTTCTGAAGATTACACATCGAAGCGTTGTCCCAGTGAAAGCTAGATTTGCAAAGTGTCTTTCCTTCATTAACCTGTGCTTGGCAGAGTTGGAAGAGGAGTGAGAGGCAGTGCTACCTGTTCTACACAACCTTGGACTCACTTTTACTGACCCACAGCCTTTCCTTTGTCAACTGTTTTAATGAGATGCCTTCCGGTCTTATTGTCGCTACTTCGAAATACCTTGCAGCTAAGGCTGAAATTTCTCTCTCAGGATCTGAGCCTTCATTATTGGTTGCAACAGAATCATCCAGGTAGTTTAGAAGTGGAATATTATTTTGCACTAGGTGTACTAGGTTGGTAGAGAGCAACAATTCAGGGAGGCATCACCCTCCTATTGAATCACCAAAAGCCTGGCTGGTCAAAAATTGAGTGCGGTAGTTGCCATCAAAAAGCATAATTTCGAAAGGTATGTGGGGGAAAAAAGTACAGGTGCGCAAAAGCAGCCTTCATTAGGACAGACTTTTATTTAGGTTATGACTTGATAAAACTGCGTAGAGGGAAACTTTGTCCAAATGAAGGTTTGTACCGCATACTTTGTCTTTTTCCACATAATTTACAATCAGGAAGTTGGTTAGGTCTGCACGATGCCATTGAGATGTGTACGTAACTAAGGTTAGTATGATGGGCCAGTAGGCTAGTATGGAGGGCCAACATAGGCTAGTATGGAGGGCCAACATAGGCTAGTATGGAGGGCCAACATAGGCTAGTATGGAGGGCCAACATAGGCTAGTATGGAGGGCCAACATAGGCTAGTATGGAGGGCCAACATAGGCTAGTATGGAGGGCCAACATAGGCCAGTATGGAGGGCCAACATAGGCCAGTATGGAGGGCCAACATAGGCCAGTATGGAGGGCCAACATAGGCCAGTATGGAGGGCCAACATAGGCCAGTATGGAGGGCCAACATAGGCCAGTATGGAGGGCCAACATAGGCCAGTATGGAGGGCCAACATAGGCCAGTATGGAGGGCCAACATAGGCCAGTATGGAGGGCCAACATAGCAGTAGGGGGCCAACATAGGCCAGTATGGAGGGCCAACATAGGCCAGTATGGAGGGCCAACATAGGCCAGTATGGAGGGCCAACATAGGCCAGTATGGAGGGCCAACATAGGCCAGTATGGAGGGCCAACATAGGCCAGTATGGAGGGCCAACATAGGCCAGTATGGAGGGCCAACATAGGCCAGTATGGAGGGCCAACATAGGCCAGTATGGAGGGCCAACATAGGCCAGTATGGAGGGCCAACATAGGCCAGTATGGAGGGCCAACATAGGCCAGTATGGAGGGCCAACATAGGCCAGTATGGAGGGCCAACATGCCAGTATGAGGCAACATAGGCCAGTATGGAGGGCCAACATAGGCCAGTATGGAGGCCAACATAGGCCAGTATGGAGGGCCAACATAGGCCAGTATGGAGGGCCAACATAGGCCAGTATGGAGGGCCAACATAGGCCAGTATGGAGGGCCAACATAGGCCAGTATGGAGGGCCAACATAGGCCAGTATGGAGGGCCAACATAGGCCAGTATGGAGGGCCAACATAGGCCAGTATGGAGGGCCAACATAGGCCAGTATGGAGGGCCAACATAGGCCAGTATGGAGGGCCAACATAGGCCAGTATGAGGCCAATGAGGCCAACATAGGCCAGTATGGAGGGCCAACATAGGCCAGTATGGAGGGCCAACATAGGCCAGTATGGAGGGCCAACATAGGCCAGTATGGAGGGCCAACATAGGCCAGTATGGAGGGCCAACATAGGCCAGTATGGAGGGCCAACATAGGCCAGTATGGAGAAGGAGCCAACATAGGCCAGTATGGAGGGCCAACATAGGCCAGTATGGAGGGCCAACATAGGCCAGTATGGAGGGCCAACATAGGCCAGTATGGAGGGCCAACATAGGCCAGTATGGAGGGCCAACATAGGCCAGTATGGAGGGCCAACATAGGCCAGTATGGAGGGCCAACATAGGCCAGTATGGAGGGCCAACATAGGCCAGTATGGAGGGCCAACATAGGCCAGTATGGAGGCCAACATAGGCCAGTATGGAGGGCCAACATAGGCCAGTATGGAGGGCCAACATAGGCCAGTATGGAGGGCCAACATAGGCCAGTATGGAGGGCCAACATAGGCCAGTATGGAGGGCCAACATAGGCCAGTATGGAGGGCCAACATAGGCCAGTATGGAGGGCCAACATAGGCCAGTATGGAGGGCCAACATAGGCCAGTATGGAGGGCCAACATAGGCCAGTATGGAGGGCCAACATAGGCCAGTATGGAGGGCCAACATAGGCCAGTATGGAGGGCCAACATAGGCCAGTATGGAGGGCCAACATAGGCCAGTATGGAGGGCCAACATAGGCCAGTATGGAGGGCCAACATAGGCCAGTATGGAGGGCCAACATAGGCCAGTATGGAGGGCCAACATAGGCCAGTATGGAGGGCCAACATAGGCCAGTATGGAGGGCCAACATAGGCCAGTATGGAGGCCAACATGCGATGAGCCAACATAGGCCAGTATGGAGGGCCAACATAGGCCAGTATGGAGGGCCAACATAGGCCAGTATGGAGGGCCAACATAGGCCAGTATGGAGGGCCAACATAGGCCAGTATGGAGGGCCAACATAGGCCAGTAGGGAGGGCCAACATAGGCCAGTAGGGAGGGCCAACATAGGCCAGTAGGGAGGGCCAACATAGGCCAGTATGGAGGGCCAACATAGGCCAGTATGGAGGGCCAACATAGGCCAGTATGGAGGGCCAACATAGGCCAGTATGGAGGGCCAACATAGGCCAGTATGGAGGGCCAGCATAGGCCAGTATGGAGGGCCAACATAGGCCAGTATGGAGGGCCAACATAGGCCAGTAGGGAGGGCCAACATAGGCCAGTATGGAGGCCCAACATAGGCCAGTATGGAGGGCCAACATAGGCCAGTATGGAGGGCAAACATAGGCCAGTATGGAGGGCAAACATAGGCCAGTATGGAGGGCCAACATAGGATAGTATGGAGGGCCAACATAGGCTAGTATGGAGGGCCAACATAGGCTAGTATGGAGGGCCAACATAGGCTAGTATGGAGGCCCAACATAGGCTAGTATGGAGGGCCAACATAGGCTAGTATGGAGGGCCAACATAGGCTAGTATGGAGGCCCAACATAGGCTAGTATGAAGGGCCAACATAGGCTAGTAGGGAGGCCCAACATAGGCTAGTAGGGAGGGCGGAGGAATTTGGTAGGCATACTGTATAGCCTGGAGAACATTATACTCAAATAATCTCAACGTTTTCAAATTTATTGCCACTCGTTAACATTTTCGGATTCATCACCACCTGTCATCATTTTCGCAGCTGAATAGAATGCCCTTTACATTTTTCTTTTACAATCCCTATTCATTATTATATAAGCAGTTGCATTGTTATAACTAGTATTGGTGTGGTTTGTAGCCAGAGAGAGTGAACTTAACTCTTTGGTTCTCTCAAGACTATATATTCTTAGTAGTTCTATTTATAAGCACCGAGAGCAACAGTGAATATACATTTGGAGTGTAAAGGCGGGCACTGCTTTACAGTGCTTCGCTTTTCGGCGTTGCACTAATGCAGCAGTTTTTAGTTATACCCATTCTTCATTTATTTAGACTTCCTACAATAAATATATTCACCACTCAATGTAAACTAAGGACGAAAATATTTTAAGGTAAATAATGTGTGTGCTGTATATGCATTTTTTTAGGCCTAGATCTATTGCTGTATATATGATAGTATAAACATGTTATCAGGCTTTTATATGCATTTGAAAGTGAATAAAGGCTGCTTCACTTTACAGCACTTTTAGCTTTACAGCAGTAGCCCGGAACCTAACCTGCTGCATAAGCGGGGCTCTCCTGTATCTCAACATAAATTCACTAAGAGTTGACTTTAATCCCTATTTTATATTAATCCTATATTACATTTAATCTCTATATTAGATTAATTTCTATATTAAGTATCCTGTACTGATAGTGTAAAAGTGTCGCCCAGACTTAATGATCCTCGTGCAGTCGATAGGTTTTAAACCTAATAAACAAACCAGTATGTCTCTGAAGTATATTTATCTTATAGACTTCTACAAAGTTTCTGATTCCTTGCAGGCATGACGCCTAAGTCAGTTCCGTCTGTCAGTTCCTTTGTTACAAACAGTTTCATCTTTTTTTTAAATCTTCCACTTAATTTTTTATCAAAGTTAGAATGGTACTTTAAGTATTGTAAGTCAGAATAAGATCGTCTATCGCTCACCTGCCAACCCACCCACTTGCCGCCTATCTCCCCACACAGTCCCACCTAATCGTCAGTCTCACCCACTCGCCCGCCCACCCACTCTGGTCTCCCTTTTACCTGCACACTAGGGGGCGTAGCTGCGCTCAAGCGTGGGAAAGAGTCCGTGTTTCTGTGTCTCAATTTTTAGAAGTAATCTTTCTCACTTTCTACTATATAGCTGTGTGACCCATACACGTTTAGCGCTAGTTTTTTAATAATAATAATGTTAATCTACTCTGTATAACCTCTTGCACAGTTCTGGGAAAATATTGTAGAAATCATTCAAGATCTTGGAATTAGCACCTCAAGGAGAGGTGGCGTGATGCCCGCGAAGGACCCTTGATCCAAGGAATCTGAGCTACCCTCTTTAGATCAAACCTCATTGCCTCCCATATCCCAGGTGCTATGTGACCCTTAGGGATTTAGCTGTTCCACGTGAATGTAATCAATAATAATATATATAAACTTTCAGAGAGAAGCAGCAAGATCACAGAGGAACTTCTTGCACAACCATTACACTCGAGCTGACAAAATATCCACTTTTGTTTCATAGCTGAAATCTGGCGGTGGTGGTGACGATGGTAATAGTGGTAGTAATGTTATTGGCAGAGGTGATGATGGTTGTGGTGGTAATGGTGAGAGAGAGAGAGGCAGGATTATAAGAAGCAGGCGCAGAAGAGGATCTGGAGAATGAGAAATATGGGAGGAGCAAGATGATGAAAAAACAGGAGTAGGAGGATAACAGGAGCAGGGAGACGAGCAGGATGAGAAACAGGAGTAGGGGAAGGAGTATGAAGAGTGGGCGTCGACGTGTGTAGTGTTTGTACTGGTACTGGTGTCTCCTTGAGACAGGTGAACTCTGGCAGTCAGCTGCACTTGGAAAGGTCGAGTGTCGTCTTAATCTCTCTAGATTCCTTGAACATAAGTAGTAGTATTTTTAACGATTAGTTCCTTAGCTAATTACAACTAATGGATGTGAATATACTGTATGTTGAAGGTCCCTACTTATAGGGAGTTAGAAAGCGAGAGCGAGGAATAGTAAGTATAATTGCTTGTATAAATTAATGTATAATCATTAGAATTTGAATGTATGTATATATATTATTATTGCTCTTGTTTTTATCCCATTTTCTATAAGGTTAAAATGCTTTAGTTGTAGTTTATAATTATACAGACGCGCATCTTATGTATATCCATCTTGATCTTACCTTCACTTGTACGTTATTTTGACAAGCAACCATGAGATTGACACGACTTGCCTTCACGCGTACTCTGTTTTGACATGCGATGTTAAGGCCAACACTACTTGATGTAAACAGTGTGTGTCGTCACAGGTATACGAGTATACTCCAGTGCTTGTCGACCTTCCCCGCAGAACTCGCTCACCTACACTTGTTGGGGGCTTAACTATATTAGTTGGTTGCAGGGGGTCTGAGTCTTAGCTCCTGGCCCTGCCTCTCAAATCGCTCCTTGCCAGGTTCACTCCCTCCTAGCCTTGTGGGCTCTGTCGTTCCTGCTCTTAAAACTATGTATTGAACTTGCATCCAAAAACGTGCACGCGTTTTAATGCTTTCAGCTCTTCCTGGGCATTATCTCTGTTTCTCAACGCTGTTGACCTTTATGAGTTTAACGCTTCCTTATTGATTATTATTATTATTATTATTATAATCAAATAGAAGCGCTAAACCACAGGGGTTATACAGCACTTCCTTATTGATAATAATTCAGTGTTTTAGGGTTTAGCTCTTTAAGCTTGTTGTCAGGTTTTAGCTCCTTAACCTTAGGAAGTAGTTTGGTAGAATTCCATACTGGTGATGTATATTCCATTATTCATGTATTGTTAATTATTTTCAAGAACTTATGTAAATTGTGGTATAAGACGCTGGCGCTACCGTGTACGCAATTAACTACTGGCGTTTGATCCCTGTGAATTTAGCGCTTCCAGATAATTATAATAATGTGGAGTTTAAGTTCCAGCTCTGAGTGCCCTTCCCTTTTGACCCAATCTGATTGTCTCCCATTCCACAGGTGATGTATGGCCATTACAAATTTACCACCTCCTCATAATAATTAATAAAAATAGCAATTTAACGTCAACAATACTAGTGCTACTACTATACTAATACTGCTACTATTACTGCTACACTACTACTAATAGTAAGAATAATAATAGTGTTCTTGCCTGTTGGTGTGACTTCCGTCAACCTGTCATAAGTGTCAGTTAGGGCAGTGAGGTATGCGTGTTCAGTCCTCGACCCCTGTTGATGCATTGTGATTAAACTGACGGTGTAGAGTTTCTCGACCTTTTTTTTTTTTTTTAATTCCATGAAAGTTTGACTGAAAATTTAGTCACCATCATCAGGATCTTTTTTCAGTCATGAGATCGCGTTGTCAAATTTACTGAGAAAGATCCTGATGATGGTGATTGGATTTCCATGGAAATGTTGATAATTGTTAAGCAATGAGTATTTTAAGAAGAAATTGTCTGTTCCCACCTCATGCAAAATTTATTCGTTGAGGATTCTACCGTCTCATAAAAAAGTTCTTGCTTTTTGGGATTTGTGCAGCCTAGTAACGCGAACTTTAGCGTTCAGGAAAACGCACTAGTGCTGAAAGTTTGGTGCCTGCCAAAAGAGGCATCCTCAAGATGTCGCATGGCTTTCTGCTATTCTATTTTTTTCTAAATGTACTTGAAAAGCCTCATATTTTTTTTCAGTCTAGGTGGCCTGGTATGAAAATGGGTTGAGAGGACGACGATCCCCAGAACCATTAACAAATAGTCTTGTAAGTGATAATTGTAAGCGATACTGGTGGGTAGTTTAATAGCAGCTGTGGGTCACCCTTGTTGCATATTTCAATTATGTTAGCCGCCTTGCAGGTGTATGGTAGACTTGGTGCGTCGAGTATTTTATTGAAGATGTGTTCCAGAGGTTTACTCAGCGTTGTCGCTCCCTCTCTCTCCCAGTATCCACTGTGGTGGATGCAGACACACTGACGACAATAATAAAGGACACAAGGTGAAGAAAAATATTTTATTGGTACAACGTTACGGGATAAAAATTTGTTTTCCAACCTATCTTTTTTTCATTTGCTTTGAATTTTTACCAGGCTGTGTTCTCACTTGACGTGTCCACTCTCAGAATTTTCTCTACTCCAGATTTTATTTATATGTTTGCTAGTCGTGTGTGGCCTGCCCTCTTCTCTCTTTGTTTTTTATACTGTTCCCTGTTCGGTTGTAACGATATACATGTATAAAACCTGTTTAAGTTCGCATGCAACCTTGTGATTTTCCTTCAGTGTGGTGGATATTTGAAACTTAATTGATCTCCTCAATAGGGTGTGAAGTAACGAGAGTTGTAATGTTTGCTTGCACATCTGTGTATCGTGTCCCAGCAGCAGCACCCCAGCGTAAAGAGAAGCAGGTACTCTACCAGGGGTACAGTCTGTGACCTTGAGTCAAGGACACAACTATTTAGACACTGAATACATTTTTTAAGATGCTCTTAATGAGCCACTGAGCGAGTCGCTATATGGCTATAACTCACGTCACGTAATTTCCCCTAACAAATGAACACAATACAGCGGTATTGTGCCTTTTTTTTGTTATTTAGTTTGAGTTCATCAGCATCCCTCCTTGTTCCCGGGAGTGCCGCTCTTTCACGCCCGCTTCTTGTTTTGTTAGGCAGGTCGCGAGACGAACTTTTTTTTTTTTGCATGCATCTTGTTCTTGAGTTTTGTTTGTTTTCACTGACTGCTTGGTTAGTTTGTTGTTTTCATGACCTACCGTATCGAATGGACGAGGGTCATTATTTCATGTCTCTTACTCACCACCAGTTAAAGACTAAAGTGAATTTTGTTTATACACTGAAAAAAAAAATATTGCACTTCTCGGTGTATATGCTCTATATACAGATATATACACCTAGGTATAGGTATCTTGGATTCTCGCTGCCTGTCTGTTTCATTTTGTATTTGGAGGAATTTGAGTCTCAGCGTCATATTTAGGAATCTTCTAATGTCTATAATAACTTCTTTTCATGTCTGTGTACTCCTGTTTTTTTTTTTTTTTTTTTTTGCGCCGGAATCGAGACTTAGCTCCTGGCTCTGCTTCTTAAGCTTCAATGGCTGGCTGTTTTTTTTTCTGATCTTTTGAGCTGGAGAGAGTTTACCTGGAGAGAGTTGGTTAAAAAAAACGTGAACCAACACTAGAACATTTATTTTTCAGGTATGTATTTTTCAGCTCACTGTGACACCTCGCTTCCAGCCTATATATACTGTTATTTTCGACCTTCGTATGTTAGATGTGATCAAAGTCCCACGACCGGAATGTTTTCTAATGTTCTATTGTTGTTCACCTGTCTTTTTAAACCAATTTGTTGGTATCAATTGCCTGGCCCTATCATGTCTACTTTTAACTGTATAAATTTTGCCTCCATTTGCATATCCAGTTATTTTCACATTCCTTCTGTCATGAGACTGGAAAAGTACTTCCTGGCATCTCTTGTGAATCATCTATATTTTTAATTTGGACCTCCTGTCCCCACATTCCTGGTCCTCGCATTTCAAACTACGTCAATATCTCTTCATTCAGTTCCTCGAGAATAATCATATTCTCAGGTCGTCTCTTTAGTAACAACAGGTTTAATTTCTTTACACTCCCTCATAATGCACCCCTCTCAGCCCTGGGACTATTCTAGTTGCAAACCTTTGCATTTTTTAAAGTTTCAGAATGTGCGTAATCAGGTAGGGGCTCCAAGCTGGTGTTGCGTATTCCAAGAGTGATCTGACACACGTTGTTTATAAAAGTCTAAAGGAGAGAGAGAGAGAGAGAGAGAGAGAGTGTGTGTGTGCTTCACAAATCACCAGGTAAAGCATCTACTGAAGTCTATAAATACAAAAGGGGTTATTGATTATCAGAGAGAATTATCAAGAGAGAATTCCCTGCGTGTTTTCATTACCGGTTTTCCCTCACTAACAAAGACCAGTTAAAAGAAAGAAAAAGATAATTCCCATGGCAGGTGTTCGCGCGTGCGCTCTCACGCAGTTCCTTTGTTCGTGCAGCTGCAATACCGTCGACATTTAGAGTTTCGTAATGGCGAGCGTCTGGGGTAAGGTGGGGCGATGTGAGTGGGAAGGTATGGGGAAGTATTATTGACCCGTAAGGGTCATATAGCACCTGGAGAATGGTTGGGGTGAGGGGAATAAGATATGACCCAAGGAAGTGTGTAGGGGAGTAGATTGCGAGGTGTTTTTTTTGATTGACGTTGGGTACACCAGCAGTGTGCTGCTACCTACTTTATATTATAGTAACATATTGGGAATCCAAACTTTGTTTCCTTATCATTCCATCACACAGGATGTTTTTTTTACAGTAGGTAAGGAAATTTGTCATTCTGAGGTGGGAGACTTCAATAGGGTAATGAGGTTAAGACGACTGGGACACTTGTGCAGGATTCCCATTTGCTGAATTCATTCTTCAACTTGTCGCTTTTCTAAACTGTTTATATCACAATGAGGTTATCCTTAAGTATCTCACTGTGAGTTCAGCAGCTGTGGCAACTTCAGAAGTTTAGTTCTAGCAGGTTAATAATACAGTACTTGAGAATTATTAGAAGGTGCTGATGAAGTTGAGGTGTGACTGTGGGTAAAGTGTTTTCAGGAAGGAGTGTGGGAGACTAGTAGAACAAGGATACAACGTCATGTTCAGCCAGGTGGGGAAAGGTCGACTTATATTAGCTATTTTTTTATCTGAACCTTCTTTTTTTTGATCTAATTCATATTTCAGTGATGCACTCACAGCATCAGTATTTGGTAACGTTTGAGAGGCAAGCCTTGACATTATGTGCAGCGTAGAACTATGTTTATAGCCCAGGCTTCCCTATCAGGTCAGCATTGACTTAATAAAACTTGTTTGGCGTGAAACAGTCTACTAATAAAAGTTTTCACTCTACGCAATATCGTTTCACCAGTTTTAAGTAAAGTGTGAGCAATAATTTTGACACTCAGAATGACTTGGCACTTAATAAATGCCAGACAAGTTCTTTCGACAGAAATAAAATCAGTGTTGAACAGATGAATTGGTTTTTATTACCTTAGCACTAACGTTGTTTTTGAAAAGTGCGCAACTTTCGGCGCCACAGAAAAAAAAATACTTTTCGATGAATACCTGTACCTATATGAGGCCTGGTCACAGACCGGGCCGCGGGGGCGTTGACCCCTGGAACTCTCTCCACGTAAACTCCAGGTAATACCCATTATACTGCATTTTTCTTTATCCATCTTGATATTTTATACAATTTCCCTCCATATATGTGGATACAGGTTGTATAAAATGCTCACAATGTAAGCAAAATACAAAAGCAGTGTCTTAGCTTGGCGTCCACGAGGTGCCGATTAGACACTAACAGAATGTTAATGATGAATAAAAGTCATTAACCACCGAGGGAAGAGGAAGGATGATTGGACGGAAGATACGAAGGAAGACCAAGTTTGCGTGTGTGTGTGTGTGTGTGTGTGTGTGTGTGAGGGAGGGAGAGAGAGAGAGAGTGGGAGAGGGAAGGGGCAATGGAGGGGTGAGTGTTGTATGAGAGGGAAAGGAGGCTGGAGGTGCTCAAGTATAAGCAAGCAAATAGTGCAGCTACCTCCGGGGTGAGTGACAGGAGCACCAGTGGCAGACGAGGAAGTAGACTCACCTTCTGCTTCCTAGTCACGTCAGGGATGGAATCCTGTACTCGCCTAGTTGTGGTTGCAGGGGTTGATTCATATCTCCTGTCCCCGCCTCTTCCCTGGCCGCTACTTGGTCACTCTTCCTGCTCCATGAGCTTTATCATACCTCTTCTTAAAGCTATGTATGAATCCTTTCTGCACTACATCACTTACCAGACTGTTCCACTTCCTGACAACTCTGTGACTGAAAAAATACTTCCTAACATCTCTGTGATTCATCTGAGTCTTCAACTTCCAACTGTGACCCCTTGTTGCTGTGTCCCATCTCTGGAACATCATGTCTCTGTCCACCTTGTCGATTCCTCTCAGTATTTTATATGTCGTTATCATATTCCTCCTATCTCTCCTGTCTTCCAGTGTCGTCAGGTCGATTTCCCTTAACCTCTCCTCGTAGGACATACCCCTTAGCTCCAGGACTAGACTTGTTGCAAACCTTTGCACTTTCTCTAGCTTCCTTACATGCTTGGCTAGGTGTGGGTTCCAAACTGGCGCTGCATACTCCAATATAGGCCTAAAGTACACAGTGTACAGGGTCTGAACGATTCCTTATTAAGATGTCGAAATGCTGTTCTTAGGTTTCCTAGGCGCCCGTATGCTGCAGCAGTTATTTTGTTGATGTGCGCCTCCGGAGATGTGCCCGGTGTTATACTCACCCCAAGATCCATTTCCTTGAGTGAGGTTTGTAGTATCTGGCCCCCTAAACTGTACTCCATCTTCGGTCTTCTTTGATCTTCTCCAATCTTCATGACATTGCATTTGGTGGGGTTGAACTCCAGGAGCCAGTTGCTGGACCACGCCTGCAGCCTGTCAAGATCCCTTTGTAGTTCAGCCTGGTCCTCGTCCGATTGAATTTTTCTCATCAACTTCACATCATCTGCAAACAGGGACACTTCGGAGTCTATTCCTTCCGTCATGTTCACAAATACCAGAAACAGCACCGGTCCTAAGACTGACCCCTGTGGAACCCCACTAGTTACAGGTGCCCACTCTGACACCTCGCCACGCACCATGACTCGCTGTTGTCTTCCTGACAGATATTCCCTGATCCATTGCAGTGCCTTCCCTGTTATCCCCGCCTGGTCCTCCAGCTTTTGCACTAATCTCTTGTGTGGAACTGTGTCAAACGTCTTCTTACAGTCCAAGAAAATGCAGTCTACCCACCCCTCTCTTGTCTTACTGCTGTCACCTTGTCATAGAACTCCAGTAGGGTTGTGACAGGATTTCCCGTCCATGAACCCGTGCTGGTTGTCGTTGATAAGCTCGTTCCTTTCTAGGTGCTAAACCAATGTTCTCTTGATAATCTTCTCCATGACTTTGCATATTATACATGTTAGTGGCACTGGTGTGTGTGTGTGTGTGTGTGTGCGTGCGCGTGCGTGCGTGCTCTCATGCATTGATGACTTATAATTAGTAAGACCATCATAATGCAAGCAGTTCACCTGACCGATGATAGGCAGGTCTTTCTAACACCCAACTATTCTGACTCTTATTTGTTTAACCCAATTTTAAGATTACCAAGGCTACCGGGGTTTTATCAGAATCTGTCTCATTAGGGAAACATGTATATTGCTGCCCTTTTTTGGGGTTACTTATGATTAAATGCACGTTTTACAGATTTATGTAACCTAACAAGAAATAGATGTTTTGTAACCGCAGGGAATGTTCAGAAATTGACCCTTGGAAAGCGTAAGAAAAAAACGGTGTTAGATGAGGATGTGTCAGTGGTGGCGGGAGTGAAAGTTGTGTTACTGCCAGCGCTACTTGTCTTTTTATCTTTCTTTGGTAGACTCTTGCTTGCCTAATCTGGAGTGCTGGTGGAGGCAGCTACGTGAAAGTGTTTCATTGACCTGTATGTAGAAAAAAGCTTTTATGTTCAAGTCAGAACTGGAATAAATAGTTTAGAAAACTGACAGGTTGTTAAATGAGACACTTGTGAAACATTTGGATATCTTTATTCTGAGCAAAGCTCAGACCTCTACCACACAACTATCCTCAAAGATTTGTTAAGTTATACCATGAATTAAGAAGATTATAGGGAAAAAATAACATAGAAGACAGGGAAACTGACGCGCCTTTTAACTGCTGTGTTCACTGGCCCCATGCAGAGCTGGAACAGCCATATGACGACTCTGCATGCAAACTCTCTCCTTATCTTTTGTGATTGATCAGTAGATGAACACGGGAGAGCTGCAACACTCACATGGACACGTGAGTGTAACACGGAAGCCCGAATACACGTGCACGAATTGCAATCTCTGATTATCCTCCTGTTGTCTATTAGTAAGGTTCTCGGGGGACCTCCGTCATTCAGTGCTTTGGGGATAGAACGGAGTCAGGTTTGACTTGTGGAAGGGGAGAGTAACTCTTAAGTTCTTGGATCAAGAGCCCTTAACCAGCATTAAGCAAATGTAGTACCTCGCAAAGTACACGCCACCTGGTGCTTAAAATATGCATTTTTTTTTTATGTACTGTTATGTATGTAATGATGTAAGTTCCTTGATACTGGTGAAGGGCTATTCTTCCAAGGGGGTTGGATCTACCCTTCTCTTCCTTGGCTCGAACTTTATTACTTCCCATTCTTGTTTGTTGTTCTTTGGAAGGGTCGAGACGTAGCTCCTGGCCCTTGTTATGGTGGAAATAAAGACATGCTACTGAGAGTAAAGAATTTTATTCTTTAGCAACATTGGATACATTGGTACTGTGCTGCTGCTCTGTTCTTATGAAGACTAGACACATATGCAGAAAAAACGCTTATACTGTAACGTTTCGCTCCATGTAGTGCTTTAGCAAGTCAGTTACTTGGTAAAGCTGTACATAGAGCGAAACGTTGTCACAATAAAAGCATGGTCTGCACCCCTGTCTTTTCTTCATCTTCGATCATACTCTTCGTTGTATTTTGTTTTCCCTGGTTCAACACATGAGAGGTCATGGTTGATGAGGCACTACGAGGCTAGCGTGTTAATCAAGGCCAGGTGTGTGTGTGTGTGTGTCTCTCTCTCTCTCTCTCTCTCTCTCTTTCTCTCTTTCTCTCTTTCTCTCTTTCTCTTTTTCGCATTTGGGAATCTTTATTGAGGAATCGTTTCGCCAGCCAGTGGCTTCAGTCCAATACGAAGAAGAACGATGGAAAAAGAGTAGTAGTTTGAGGTAATCAGTCCCTCAGCTGGAATCAGTGTGTTTAGTCCATCAATCTTGAAAGATTGATGGATTAAATTTGTAGGTCTTTAAACTATTTATCACTTCACTTCAGTGTATAATATGTAACGATAGAGGTAAGTCTGGATTAAATTGTTGACTTGCAGCATTTACTAAATACTGATTGGTGTATACTTGTTATTATTAGGAGCCTTTAGCGTTATGTAAGTGTTGTATTAAGCAGCTTAGGGTAAATATGTTCCTTGTATTTAAGTAACTTGTTTTAATGTTGAATAAATGCTGATTTAACGCTTGGTAAATATTCAGTGTCGTAATGTTAGGTAGAAAGGTATTTATTGAGGTATCGTTTAGTAAACAGACGTTGATATAGAGATGATGGTGTGTTGAATAATTGTTCAGGAGCTGCCATACGTGTTGAGTTAAATCAGCTGTGACAGATATATATATAAAGCCAAGGGCAGACAGGTGCGAGATAGGGTCGGGAGTGGCAGTATGTGGCACACTTGTGTGGTACTGTGTGGCAGTGTTGCAGAGTGCTGGCTTTGTTTGCTAGCAGCCTGACGGAGGTTGATAGATTGTTTATTTATCTTAAAGTCCCCTTTCAAGGGGATGGTGCCTTAACGCTGATGATAGGATCTTCATCCAAGGAATTGCAGCTACCCAGTCTCCTAAAATCAAACTTGATTATAACTCATTTCCCAGGCTCTGCATGACTCCTACGATATAAAATAAACATGTACGTATATAACGTTAGGTAGCTCTATTGTGGAAAACGTTTCGCCCACTTGGATCTTTATACAAGTGTCAGTTTTGTATACTTTGTTCGTAATAGAGTTCGTAAATGATGTTGGGTTCTTCAAAGGATTTTGGTCCTTTGCAAAATAATTTGTAATAGGATAAAAGGCAAGGCAAACCAGATTCCACCTAGTAATATTTGTTCATTCCCATGTCGTTTGATTACCAATTTCAGGCGGTTAGTTATAGAATCAGTAGGTTTTTTAAAGTGAGTCAAGCTCATTTCTTGAATTCAGATTATTTGTTTTCTCTCCTGGGTCAATCGTGGCGCTGGTGTGTTTTTGGAGTGGAGCTTTGCTGTCAGTTCATACAATAATTTTATATGGGATTCAGGTCAAGGTTGTTCAATGGCCATTGGATAACATCGATATTATTCTCTTGCAACCATTGCTTAACCTGTCTTGCATAAAGTGTGTGGTGCCATGAATCTTGTTGACTGTTAGGAAATGTTCCTTCGCATCTTCTGAATGTACAGATCCCGCAAGTGGTTTAGCGCTCCCACCATGACTTTAATAATAATTATAAACCAAGTAGAGGGTAAACAACGGGTAGTTAGTTATTCTAGGGATTGAAGTAGCATTTGAAAGGTTGATTGGTGATTGTGATCTGCAGCGTTATGACGTGATGTCTCACTGTGCTTGGTGGCTTGTGGCGTTTACATCACTCTGGTGACGCTGTCGTTACGGCTGTTACGCTGTGCTCTCCGAGGCGTTACAGTGTTCATGTTGCTATTACTTGTGGGGTTTGTGGTTACCCGTCCCTTTCACCGAAACTTTCACTCCCAGCCCCGAGGAGACACTCACGAGGGCCAAGCTTTCACTTTTTTGTGTGCCCACCTTTCCCCATGAGTCATCATTGTTGTCTGTATTGTTTAGATTATTTACAAATATAATCTCTCATTCCACAACAGGATTTGAACCTGCAAACTCGGCATCAAATTATCTATGCAGCCAAAGTACTGTGTAGTCTGATGCCGAATTTACAGGTTCGAATCCTGCTGTGGACTGGGAGATAATGTATGTATATATATATGTATAATGATCATGACTCACGAAATCATAATAGCACGATTCAAAACAAATCGGAGAACGGGTGGGACTGGAACCCATGGCAAGTGAGTTCTAAAACTATGAGTTTTAGGACACTTGCCATGGGTTTGAACCCTACTCTGTGTGATTTATAATTATCATAATTGTCGGCAATCATGGCATCCCATAATACCGTATAATATTTGATAATTAAATTGTGGGAACAAAAGCAAGCCGTTTCCCTGTCTTATTCCATCACACTAAGTGAATTTCATACATGTAGTAATGAAATTTCAGTCTGAGCTAGGAGACCTGAGAAGGGCAATTATAATATCGCCTAATGTAAACATTCCTGTTTGGCATGGCAGCTATGGGAGGTTGAGATGCTTTTGTTCTAACAGCTTGAGTTAGTATTACATGTGAGTTATCATTTCTGAGGATGGTGTATGTCAGTGAAGAAATGGAGTCACATTGAGGGTTGTTAAGAGGTGTTGGCTAAGATGTGTGGGGGGAGGCCTTGACCATGTTGACTGATGGCTGGCTCCCTTGCACGTACTTTTTATCCTTCCTCCTAGTGGTCCCCGTCCCAGACTTGTCTCTTGTTGGCGCTCTGGACACAGTTGTCAGTACACGAGGTCGAAGACCCTGCAACCTTTTTACCAGCAAATACAAGACATACTGACTAGCTTGTGCTACTAGGTCAGATGCCGTGCTCCTTCCTTAAGTGAATGTAACTTGACCTGGCTGGGTCGGGGCATTGGCTTGAGCCGGTTGGAGACTTGGACCTGCCTCGCATGGGCCAGTAGGCCTGCTGCAGTGTTCCTTCTTTATGTTCTTATGATTGCTATGTCTACGGGCTACAGGTAGCTATGTCTAGGTAATCTGGTGGCCATCATAAATGCTTGGTCGCGAGAATACGAAAATACGATCGCAGGTCTGCCCTGCATTCTCTCTTCCCCTTCCTCCTTGATAAGATCTGGACTGTTCTGCCTTTACCACAGCGTCTGTAATGCTGGGGAATGTTGTGACCCATCTCTCCCTAACCTCACACGTCCTAACAAAAAAGAAAAATGAAAATGGTAATGTTTAACGTTTGTTAGGTAGGGTTGGTCAGGAAAAAATACAAATGCCGCCTGACACAGGTCCTAGTCATATGATAACCCGCCACTAGAGCTTTGTCATATGACCGAGGCCTTCCACAGGCTTACCTGCGATAGCCAAGACACTGCGATGCCAGACATTATTTTTTATTTGATGTCCATATAGAGTTTTTGTAGCCTAAAATACAATAAAATAATTAGAACCCCTTCAAGGAGAGTGCTTGCCTCCCATTCCCCAGGCTTTGTATGACCTCCCTGGGGGTTTAGCGTTTTACTCTGTAAATAAAAATAATAATAGCAAAGGAACTACAAGGCAGAGTGATGGAGAATGTGTTGTATTAAATTCACCTTGCTGGCCCAGATACGTTGAGGACCATGGCACTGGCACTTCACACACACGTTACGTCAAGGCACTCTTCAAAACATGGGGGAAGGTGCTTCATGTTGTTCAGTGGCTCTTAATCCAAGGAATTTGAGTTACTTTTTCCATGGTTCATATCGGATTCCCTCTTATTTCCCAGACGCTCTATTTAGTGCTTTCTAGTAGTAGTAATAATAATAATAGTAATAGTAATAATAATAGTAGTAATAATAATAATAATAATAGTAGTAATAATAATAATAATGAATGTGTAAGATACACATAGTAGTCATCACACACAAGAGATGTACCTTCATAAGTTACACTTCCTGTTACCGTCAGCGTCAGGGCCGCTAATTGCAGTGTCCGTCAAGTGTATCAGGTATACATTGTGTATCAGATACACGCCCTGTCTTCACCAGCACAAGTGTGTGTGTGTGTTATGTTTGTTTTGCACACAGGTGTAAGTGACGGGAGTGAGGAGGGTTTGTAGTTAACACAATTAGGTACATTCATTGTGTTGTTAAGATATTGTAGATGCGTTACATAGTGGGAACAAGAAGTGGGTAGGTTGCCCTGTCATAATCCATCACACGGGATGGGTTTCACACGTAAAATGGTGAAATGTGTCAGTCTCAGCTGGGAGACTTCACTAAGGCCACCTTTTGATGCCTTCAACGATCATCACCCTCTCCTCCGCCATTGTCTCGGACCAAGCCTCTTGCTTCATGATTTGGTCTGCCAGGCTGTTTGTGTTGGCTGCATACAGTCTGACGTAAGCATCACAACCCTGCTGATTAGAAGTTCACTGAAGGACCTTGTCAAGTTTCCTGTGACCGGTTTCGAGAGTTCCGGCTTGATGCCAGGCATCTTGGATGCTGGAACTAGCGCAGAAGTTTTTAAAAGGAAACTGGACGGGTATCTCATTCAAGTTACTCCTACATGGGAATGACCATCAGAGTAGAAGATTGAGAGGACGGAAAGTACGACAGAGAGGCAGCCCTCCCTGTCTCTCTACACATGCGTGCACGAAAGCGCACGCATAGATACACACATACAGGCACACACACATACAGGCACACACAGATACAGACACTCGACCCCTGCAACCACAAATAGGTGAATACAAATAGGTAAATACATAGATACAGACACACACAGATACAGACACACACAGATACAGACACACACAGATACAGACACACACAGATACAGACACACACAGATACAGACACACACAGATACAGACACACACAGATACAGACACACACAGATACATACACACACAGATACATACACACAGATACATACACACACAGATACATACACACACAGATACATACACACACAGATACATACACACACAGATACATACACACACAGATACATACACACACAGATACATACACACACAGATACATACACACACAGATACAGACACACACAGATACAGACACACACAGATACAGACACACACAGATACAGACACACACAGATACAGACACACACAGATACAGACACACACAGATACAGACACACACAGATACAGACACACACAGATACAGACACACACAGATACAGACACACACAGATACAGACACACACAGATACAGACACACACAGATACAGACAGATACAGACACACACAGATACAGACACACACAGATACAGACACACACAGATACAGACACACACAGATACAGACACACACAGATACAGACACACACAGATACAGACACACACAGATACAGACACACACAGATACAGACACACACATATACAGACACACACAGATACAGACACACACAGACACACACAGATACAGATACAGACAAGGTATGATAAAGCTCATGGAGCAGGGAGAGCAGAGACCCAGTAGCGGACAGCGAAGAGGCGGGGCCAGGAGCTGAGTCTCGACCCCTGTAACCACAATTAGGTGAGTACACACAGATAGACACACACAGATACAGACACACAGCTAAGTCTCGACCCTTGCAATCACAATTAGGTGAGTACAATTAGGCGAGTACACACACACACACACACAGTGAAGAGGCGGGGCAAGGAGCTGTGAATCGACCCCTGCAACCACAACTAGGTGAGTACACACACAGACGGAGTACAGTCTAGGGGGCCAGAGTCTACAAACCTCACTCAAGGAAAAGGATCTTGGGGTGAGTATAACACCGGGCACATCTCCCGAGGCGCACATCAACCAAATAACTGCTGCAACATACGGACGCCTGGCAAACCTAAGAACAGCATTCCGACATCTTAATAAGGAGTCATTCAGGACCCTGTACACTGTGTACGTTAGGCCCATACTGGAGTATGCAGCGCCAGTTTGGAACTCTCACCTAGCCAAGCATATATGGAAACTAGAGAAACTGCAAAGGTTTGCAACAAGACTAGTCCCGGAGCTAAGGGGTATGCCCTACGAGGAGAGGTTACGGGAAATCGACCTGACGACACTGGAAGACAGGAGAGATAGAGGGGATATGATGATGACTTATAAAATACTGAGATGAATTGACAAGGTGGACAGAGACAGAATGTTCCAGAGATGGGACACAGCAACATGGGATCACAGTTGGAAGTTGAAGACTCAGATGAACCACAGGGATGTTAGGAAGTATTTATTCAGTCACAGAGTTGTCAGGAAGTGGAATAGTCTGGGAAGTGATGTAGTGGAGGCAGGATCCATACATAGCTTTAAGGAGAAGTATGATAAAGTTCATGGCGCAGGGAGAGTGACCCGGTAAGCGGCCAGTGAAGAGGCGGGTCCAGGAGCTGTGACTCGACCCCTGCAACCACAACTAGGTGAGTACACACACACACACACAGGAGCTGTGAATTGACCCCTGCAACCACAATTAGGCGAGTACACACACACACCTACCTACCCACCTGTGCTGTGTGAATGGGCGTGCCTTACAGGTGGTCCAATACGGAGAATTTTTTTTTTTTTGTATGTGTACTTGCTGATTTGTGTCCGAGGGTCGATTCATGACTTCTGGACCCGCCTCTTAAGCTTGACCGACCGCCCTTACTGACTTCCGTGAGACCTGTCGTACCTTCTTTTAAAATTATGTATGGCGTTCGTTTCCTACGCTTCTAGTTGACTTGTCTACTACCCTGAGGCTGAAATTTTCTACACACTCCACGCATCTGCTTGTTTTTGTTTAGCTTCCTTATGTGTTCCATTGTTTTCCTGGTTCTTTCAAGTAGTCTGTCCCTGGATCGGAAAGTGCTGTCAGCAGTAAGGAAGGAAATGCACATATGGCAGAATGAGCTTTTACTGGGAGAACCTTTTGTTCGGGGTAGAGCCTTACCAAGGCGTGACTTAGTGAATCTCTACATGGAGCGACATGTCCCGGGAAAGCTTTTTCTGCAGCATGTGTCTTTCTATAAAGTTTGTTGGCCTTCCTCGTAGTGTGCGTGCATGTTCGTCAGTCACTAATGCTAATTGGTGACGCTTGCAATACCTTGCAGGTTAGTTTCCTTTCACTCAATTTTGTGAGTAGGTTTCTAGCAGACCAGGTTATTGCAGTGTATGGAGACGGACTAAACCTAATTGGGGGTGGTATTTGATCATTGTCTCCGGCAGGTGCTACAGAAGCTTCACATACCCTGGTCACTAGTACTTCTCCACGTGTTTGGCTCTGTTTATTTTTGCACGTTACGTGATAAACGAGACACTTGTAAACACACCGACTCCAGGCTGAGGGACTCGTTACCTCAAACTACTCCTCATCGTCATCTTTTTCTGTAATGGACTGAAGAAGCCAGTGGCTGGCGAAACGTTTCCAGAATAAAGAAACCCAAATGTTGCACAAGTGCCTCATTTATCATTCTGTCTATTTTATAAACCATTTATTCACATGTTACGTGCCGTATGTGGAGAAAATTCTCAAGTAAAGTGGTATCTCTCAGCCCCCCCCCCTTAGTTCTCTGAGGGACTTAGCCCTCCCGGGAGGGGCTAGTGGACTCTTACTTCCTTGCAAACAGCTTTATTAAAACCACATGAGTACCAGGCATCTTCATGCACGGCTCTCTCCTTGCTAGAATTTCTGATCAACTACACAGTGAAGGTTAAACGAGAGCAATTACTCTTTATTTCCCCTTTAGCAGGAAAATTACGTGAAAACCTGCGTTTCACTTGTCCTACAAGTTGGGACTATTATGACTTCTAGTCTATAGCTAAATAACAAGAAACCTACCCTCTTGTATTAAATACTGTTGCAATGTGTAGCAAGGAAGAGATATAAAGCTGAACTCGGCAGTTCTTTTGTGCGGACGATGAACTGGTGGGCGTTGGGCAGGGCGACAAGCTAAGTTGAATTCAGACATCAGAGCGTGAACGATTCACAAGTCTCCCGCTGAGAACAAAGAATATAATGACTTTGTGCCGTAAACTCTGTAATACTGTCAGTCTCCACTAGGAAAACTAGTGTTAAAAAGAAACACGATTGTATAATCCCGGTAAAGTGTTAAAGTTTGTGTCGCGGTATGGCAGTCAGGTGTTATGAATAAAGGGACAACACATCACTCCCTATCAACGAGTGAGGACATGGCTACGCATCTGCAGCAGCCTACTCAAGACATCGATACCGGGATATACTTACCCTACCACAACTAGGGAAAATTGGGTCAGTTATAATACCCAGGTAAGTTCAGTCACACCCACATCTTACGTTAGCTGCAGCTGATAAGTAGAGGTGAGATTTGACTGGAGTTGCCAATAAATCTCGTGAAGCGCAGGTGATTCACCCAAATCCAAGTGAGTGCCACTACGCATTTCAGATGATAGTGAAATGCTGGATATACGCTCATTTGGGGCAACTTGCATGAATAACTCACTTGTTAATCAACAGCCTCTGTGGACACTGAGACGGCACCCCGAAGGAATTTCCAGGGAGCGCCGCTGGAAATCGTGCTGTTAAAAGATAAATAACGTTTGTCTTATGGTTATTAGCATGCAGGAAAGTGTACTTATCTAACCAATTCTCCATAAATTGGTCGTCTACGAACCTGATAGTGGCCACACAGTGGTCCAAGAACTTGTAAGTAAGTTTACAAGTAATAAAGAACTTGTGGTCCTTCGAAAAACTGTTAAAGACTGGAGTCTGTAGGCTTGTGGAATGGGAGGCAATTAGGTTTGATTCGAAGAAGGAAAGAAGCAATGTTTTCGTGAATAGAGCAGTCGATGTGTGTATGGGGGTGTTTCATCAGATGATGGTGTGTGGAGAAGCTTGTGAGTGGGGCTGGTAATTGAAACTGGTGTGCAGGTTACACGGGTGATAGAGTAGCTTCCTGGTGTGGGACGATGGTGAGCATGTTGGTGTGTTGCATGGTGTTGTGGGGGTGGTAATGGATGTGACATGGGTGCTGGTGTGGGAGGGTGTTTGATTGACATTGGTGTGAAGGGGTGGTGAGTATTGTGGTGTGAAGAGGTGGTGAGGGTTGTTAGTGTGGAGGGGTGGTGAGTGTTGTGGTGTGAAGAGGTGGTGAGTGTTGTTAGTGTGGAGGGGTGGTGAGTGTTGTGGTGTGAAGAGGTGGCGAGTGTTGTTGGTGTGGAGGGGTGGTGAGTGTTGTGGTGTGGAGGGGTGGTGAGTGTTGTGGTGTGGAGAGGGTTTCGGGGGTCAACGCCCCCGCGGCCAGGTCTGAGACCAGGTGGTGAGTGTTGTGGTGTGAAGGGGTGGTGAGTGTTGTGGTGTGAAAAGGTTTACCTGGAGTTTACCTGGAGAGGGTTTCGGGGGTCAACGTCTCCGCGGCCAGGTCTGAGACCAGGTGGTGAGTGTTGTGAAGGGGTGGAGAGTGTTGTGGTGTGAAGGGGTGGTGAGTTGTGGTGTGAAGGGGTGGTGAGTGTTGTGGTGTGCATGGTATGGAATGGAGGTGTTTCCTGCGGCGTGTTGGAGTACTGTGGCATTGGTGTGGTGTTGGTGTGCTGTAGGTTGTAGTGTGATGTGGTGTAGGTTGTGGTGTGATGTGGCGTAGGTTGTAGTGTGCTGTGGTGTAGGTGGTAGTGAGGTGTGGAAGTATTGGAGTGAGTATTGTTGGGGTGTGGGAGGGGAACACAGTAGTGTAGTGAAGGATGTAGTGGTTTGTATTATTGACCGGTGGGGGCGGACACCACGTGGAACCCCCATACCCCCACACACACATACACCTCACATTTACGTACTCCATCGCTCATTCACCCCTCCCTCCCTCAACTCTCCCTTCTACCTTCCTTACTCACCCCTTCCCTCCTTCCCCCACTATCTCTTGCATGAAACACCTGCTCTTCTCTACTCCTCACACCTGCTAATTCTCTTTGTTAAATCTGACGAAGTGTTGCTGCTTCACCTTAATTGAATTCCAGACATCACGCCTTTTTTATTGAATTCCCGTCGTTTGTAATGAACGACTGAGGTGTGGGTCAGCAGTGCGGTGGTGAGCCGTGCATGCATTTTGTTGAGGTGTGGGCTTTGTACTTTTCGCTCCCCAGGAGCTTTATCAAGCTTGATAAAGCTCCTGGAGAGCGAAACGTTGCCACAATAAAATGTCACATTAGTTGCACTTGTGTCCTTTTACCAAACATATTGTCGGTAATTCTACCAACATTAACATGTACTGAGCTTTGTTGAGGCGTGGGATTCTCTGTCTGGTGATAGTTTGGGCGTGTGGTGTTGAGCCTGTGCTTGAAGTGCTGCTTCGTAATGCTCACTCCCTCATCTCGGTGTTATAGTGCTACACATCCTCTGCACCAGATATATCACATGCGCAACACTTGGGTATCTTCCTCATTAAAGATACCCAAGTGTTGCACATGTGTCTTAGTTTATCAAGTTGTCGGTTCTCTGAACCATTCATCTACAGATATATCACACATGGAGTTCATGATCCTCTCGCATGATGCTTTGGTTTGTTTAATCAGACCAGTCTTTTATTTGCTGTGCGATATTTATCTCGATTCCACGCCATTAGACTTGGCCTGGCTGTAACCGTAATGTTGATGATGATGATTATCAGTTTTGAGTTCATCATCCAGTGGGAGGGTTGTCTGACGGTCCAGTAGACCCCCTGGTCAGACACATAAGAACATAAGAAAGAAGGAACACTGCAGCAGGCCTACTGGCCCATGCGAGGCAGGTCCAAATCTCCCACCGACTTAAGCCAATGCCCCGACCCATCCAGGTCAGGTTACATTCACTTAAGGAAGGAGCACGGCATCTGACCTAGTAGCACAAACTAGTCAGGTCCAACTCACACCCACCCGCACCCACTCATATATTTATCCAGCCTATTTTTAAAACTACACAACGTTTTAGCCTCTATAACTGTACTCGGGAGTTTGTTCCACTCATCGACAACTCTATTACCAAACCAATGCTTTCCTATATCCTTCCTGAATCTGAATTTATCCAACTTAAAGCCATTGCTGCGAGTCCTGTCAATACTAGATATTTTTAGCACGCTATTTACATCACCTTTATTTATTCCTGTTTTCCATTTATACACCTCAATCATATCCCCCCTAATTCTATGCCTTTCTAGAGAGTGCAGATTCAGGGCCCTCAGTCTATCCTCATAGGGAAGATTTCTGATACATGGAATCAACTTAGTCATCCTCCTTTGTACGTTTTCCAGAGCATTTATATCCATTCTGTAATACGGTGACCAAAACTGTGCAGCATAATCTAGATGAGGCCTCACCAAGGATATATAGAGTTGAAGAACAACCTGAGGACTCCTATTATTTATGCTTCTTGATATGAAGCCAAGGATTCTGTTCGCTTTATTGCGAACACTTATGCACTGCTGTCTTGGTTTTAGATTACTGCTAACCAGAACTCCTAAATCCTTTTCGCAATCAGTAGTATTAAGATCTATATTATTTAGTTTATATGTGGCATGGTTATTGTCCTGTCCAATATTTAGAACTTTGCATTTATCTATATTAAACTGCATCTGCCACTTCTCCGACCACTGCATCAGTCTATTCAAATCTTCCTGGAGTGCTCTAATGTCCTCATTTGAATGAATTGGACGGCCTATTTTGGTGTCATCGGCAAACTTGCTTATGTCGCTATTTATTCCCTCATCTATGTCGTTTATGTAGATTGTGAACAACAAGGGGCCCAATACTGACCCCTGTGGAACACCGCTTGTGACACTTCCCCACTCTGATTTCTCCCCATTTATGCAAACTCTCTGCTGCCTATTTGTCAACCATGCCTCTACCCAGGAAAAATTTCTCCTCCTATTCCGTGTGCCTTAATTTTCCTCAATAGTCTCTGATGTGGGACTCTATCAAAAGCCTTACTGAAGTCCATATACACAATATCATATTCATTACCATGATCTACCTCCTCAAACACCTTAGTGAAAAAGTTATTAAATTTGTAAGGCAGGAACGCCCTTTTGTAAAACCGTGCTGAGATTCTTTGATTAATTTATGCTTTTCAAGATGGCTGCGAATTGCCTCGGCAATTATTGATTCCATAAATTTTCCCACTATGGAGGTTAGGCTTATTGGTCTATAGTTCGAAGCTAAGGACCTGTCACCTGCTTTGAAAATAGGTATTACATTTGCCATTTTCCACTTATTTGGCACCATGCCAGTTTGCAGTGATATGTTGAAAAGATTAGCCAACGGGTTGCTAAGCTCCTCTTTACATTCCTTTAGAACCCTTGCATACAGTTCATCAGGGCCTGGGGATTTGTTAGGTTTCAATTTATCTATTTGTCTAAGGACCATGTCACTTGTGACCCTAATCGTGCATAGTTTACTATCATCCTGTTCTACATAATTAATTATTTCTGGAATATCGCTAGTATCTTCCTGTGTAAAAACTGAGAGGAAGTAAGTGTTAAACATTCTACACATTTCCTTATCACTGTCGGTGAGCTGACCTGAGTGACTTTTGAGTGGGCCTATCTTGTCCCTAATCTTACTTCTGTATACCTGAAAAAATCCTTTTGGGTTAGTCTTCGATTCTCTCGCAACTTTAACCTCATAGTCTCTTTTTGCTTTTCTTATTCCCTTTTTTATTTCTCTCTTTAACTGAATATATTGATTACCTAATTGCCCCTCTCCTCTTTTGATTCGCCTATATATGCCTCTCTTTTGACCAATGAGATGTTTTAATCTATTGTTCATCCATTTAGGTCAGACACGGTTGTCTGACGGTCCAGTAGACCCCCTGGTCAAACACTCAACACGGAAGTTTTGAAGAATATGACACAAATACAAAGGCAGCAGGGGTAGTAGAGAAATGATACCCAACTGTTGCACGTGTCTTAATGATCAACTTGTCAGTATTTTCAACCATTTTCAACATGGTCACAGTATCCTGATTGACTAAATCTAGTCTGGTCAGAGATCGAACCTGAATTGGGGAGTCTCACTATAGTAACAGTGACGTAAGTGACGTAACTTCCACTCAGTATTATTTTCACACTGGAGCTACCCTTCCCTTCCTTGATTCAAGCCTAATTGCCTCCTATTTTCCACATTAATGAAAAAAATATATATTTAAAAGTATAAGAGAAAATTTTAGAAAGGACTTAATTTTAAACGAGTTCTTGCTAATTGACCAGTTTTAACTAATCGGCACAAGATATATATATATATATATATATATATATATATATATATATATATATATATATATATATATATATATATATAAGGCATACTAACACAGAATCAATAAAACATCTAAATTACTGAAAACATCTCAAAGCACCGGGATTGTTCTCTCTGGAACAAAGAAGAGAGATGTAGGTAAATGGTTCACAGAACCGACAAATTGATTAGTGATGGCGCAATACCAACATTTTTGTAGATACCACCAGATTTAACCGATATCGATACTTTGACACTACTGGAAATCACCGAATATTAAATCTAAACTGAGAAAAATTATGCTAGATTAAGGAGATTATACGTGATTACAAAAAAATCCCTACATTGAGCAAACCATGCAACACACATATAAGGGGTGTGCAACAATACCTCCGTGTTGTTGACCCACAGCCTCGGAGATAATAAAAGCCACTCGGGAAACCTTATATTCTCCTTGAGGTCGTTTGAGTATTTTCTTCTATATAAAAAACTGTTTACCTAATATTGACTATTTTGAAGTCCAGAAACTATAATATGTACACAAATAACCCGTACATGAGATAAAGAAACTTATGACGACGTTTCAGTCCGACTTGGAGTGAAACGTCACACACACTAACGTTAGTGTGTGACTAAGTTAATGGTACATGTCGGACCGAAACGTCGTCCTAAGTTCCTCTCTCCTATGTGCGGGTTATTTGTGTATTGTTCCAGTCAAGGTATTGTGTCTTTTTGTTCTCTAATATCTAGTGATGTTGACTGACGAGGAGCTCAGAATAAAATACCGAATATTCCACAAAGCTCTAGGACATGCATTTATTTTGATTTTCCTCGCAGGGTATAGGCGGATTTGTCCAATAAACTACCACCTTTGTGGGAAAAGTTAAAAACTGCACAAGTGCCATAAACAATGGAGCACGTGTTGTAAACGACAATAGTATTGGTAGGAGCAACAAATAAAATTGGCCCCAGGTGTTGTGTAAAGGTAGCAATACACAAAGAACTGAGTGCAGGTGTTTTACACACACAAGGATTCAAGGTGCCAACAAGGTTGTTGTTCGGTAGACAATATATTAACCCTGAAAGTTAAGTGTGACACACACACACACACACACACACACACACACACACACACACACACACAATATATATATATATATATATATATATATATATATATATATATATATATATATATATATATATATATATATATATATATATATATATATATTATGAACACTGCTGCTGGCCTACTGGCCCATACAAGACAAGTCTTTCTCAAAACCTACCATTCCCACCCACTCATTTGTCCAACCTTTTCCCAAAGCTACCCAAGTTTTTGCTTCTATACCTCAGAAACTAATCAAACCGAACCCTTCTCATTCATATATTTGTAACTGTGGTGTATAATAGTGTAGCAACACACTGCGGTTTTAAGTTAAACTACATTGTGGCTTGGCGACGCGTGTTCATTACCAACAGATGCACCGCCACAAGTGTTCAACAACTATTGGGGGAAGACCTCATCTGATTGAGACCAAACACTTGCTATGACGAGGGGGGTTACTGGGACACTTGTTTCAGTTCCCAGCACGTGATGTCTGTGTCTCAGTGTATTCTAGGGTATTAGAGTCATACAGATCGAGCGAGCAGCAGAAGCACCACCAACACCAACAGTATGGACAATCAAGTTCTGCTCTCAACTTACACAAGCCTAAAGAACACGTAGGTTATATACATTTCCTTTTGCCGTTATTCGGACCAGCCTGGTTATGTGGGCATGCGGGCCGCTAACAGTCTGGCTGATCAGTTAGTCAACAGGAAAGCTTGGCTTCAGGCCGGGCTGCTGGGTTAGAAGGGCCTCCTAACGGCTCAGAGGTAACGGGTAATGCATATAAAAAAAGAGAAAAAATAATTTTGTTTAAAACAAACACTGAAGTGTTTGACTGTGTGTGTGTGTGTGTGTGAAAAGAGCAGGAAAACGGAGCCACCCCATCGCTTGCTGCACAGGCTTAACCGTTCGTCTCTCAGTAAACATACCCAGATGTTACATATGTATCTTATCCACCTCCAAGTATCACATCAACCAGGCTAAATGATGTCTTCGTGGGTCATGGGGCTGCCAACACCAACAACAGCCTGGATGAATAAGCAATCAACAGATAAGCCTTGCCTCAGGCTGGGCTTTGAGGGTAGAAAAGATATCGAAACCGGTTACAACAATATCGCGTGTATTCTTATTTTTTTAAATGAAATAAAAGCAAGTGAGGTTCACTTGTCATTCCTACCCGCAGAGACGCTCACGTTTCCTCCCCAAACCTGGTTTATGAAGCCTATTGGTTTCACATGATTCATAGCTCGTTTTTCTTGCTGCAAATTGTCAGTGCGTAGTGATGCGTTTTAAGAGTGGTGAATATTCCTGTGTTACGTCCTAGGTATTTCAGCTGTGTTTCTCTAAAACACTTTGAGTTGATCCCGAAGTCGTCGAACGGCTGACTGTATCGAAGAAAATATACGTTTGGTAACACTTTTATTAGGACAACGTTTCGCTTTGCGTGTAGTTTTATAAAGTCGTGACTTGAATAAACTGTAACAGAGCGAAATGTTGTCGCAATAAAGGTTTGTTCTGCAGCTCGTCTTTTCTTTAGTTCGAGGTTAGGTTAGGTAAGGTTTGTCAAGAAACAGGACAAGTGTTTCCTGACGCGGGTCTTAGTCATATGATGACCCACAGCTGGAGATTTTGGTCATCTGAAAGAGGTCTTCCGCTGGCTTACCGGTCCGCCCCTTTGAAAATTATAGTTAGGACTTATTGCTCCTAATAATTTTGTTTTTGGTTACCATAGCAGTGGGTGAACGAGTCGTTACAGCAAGTGGTTTTTTAATGCCTCTTGTTGCAGGGTTCTCCTGTGCCAGTAGTGCATACCTCTTTTTCTGATTAGTAAATTCATAAACAATATTCAAAAGATAACTCCTGTTTCTGCCTTGTCATGGAGAATAGGGAGTGGGATCTCCCTAGGTACTGTAACTCATCAGTGAACAGTCCACATGACTGTTGGCACAGAGGTGGGACCCCACTTGGTGTTATTTCTCTCCGCCCAGCGGGAAAAATCGTACGTATTTTTCTTGCTTTCTGCCAAAATGAGAGAGCAGGGAATCATAAGCAGGAAATTCATACCACCTTGACTTAAGTATTTCCTGATATCCTTTTGGCTAATTTGTGGTTTTTAGCTTTCATTTGTGCTTCCTTGAGTGTTCTTTGCAGTATGTGTGTGACATTGCTAACAATAGATTATCATTTTGCTTCACACCCCACCCATTCCGTGGTTTGTAATGCAGTGGGTGTTGTTTGTACCTGCAATGATCTTTATACTTACCGCGTGTGTGGTGTCTTTGTCTCTTTGTGTGTTTTACACAGAGGAGAGGGTGGGGCAAGGAGTGAGGGAGTCTGTTGCCATAGTGAGTGGTGTTCTTGTGGTTAATGATGTGGTTAGAGTGGGCGTAGCTTGCTACAGTGTGTGGTCAGCGCCAGCGGCAGCGTCCTTCAATTTTCAGAATTGCACTGTAGCTAAGAGTGTGAAGTTATGTTTGTATGTGACGTGCGTTTGACTTGTGTACGCACCTATTTTCGTTTGCGAAGGTTGAATCTTGCATCCTCAACCCGACTCTTAAGCTTCGACGACCAATCCGATTCATTTATCTTCACTATTACTATGAGGCTGGTCAGTACATTTCAAACGGCATATCTATCCACCCTATCAATATTTCTGAGTGTCTTTTAATTCATGATCATGTCTTCCTAGTCTACTTTCTTCCAGAGTCTTCCCTCATAGTGCACATCTCTCTTTAAACCATAAATCTTGGTCAGATGGAGTCTCCCCACACTGGTGCTCGGTATTCTAATATGGAAATGATATATTGTTTCAAAGGATTCTTTGAGGGGCCTGAAGACTGTTTTGAGATTCACCAGCGTCTCGTATGTCCTTGAAGTTATATGGTTGATGCCCTCCGCTCGCGCGGTGTGTGTACTCGCCTATTTGTACTCACCTATTTGTGGTTGCAGGGGTCGATTCATAGCTCCTGGCCCCGCTTCTTCACTGATTGCTACTAGGTCCTTTCTCTCCCTGCTCCGTGAGCTTTATCATACCTCGTCTTAAAAGTATATATGGTTCCTGTCTCCTCTACATCACTTGCCAGACTATTTCACTTCCTGACATCTCTTTTTACTCATCTGAGTCTTCAACTTCCAATTGTAACCCCTTGTTTCTGTGTCCCATCTCTGGAACATCATGTCTCTGTCCACCTTATCTATTCCTCGCAGTATTTTGTATGTCGTTATCATGTCTTCCCTAGCTCTCCTGTCCTCCAGTGTCGTCAGGCCGATTTCCCTTAACCTTTCTTCGTATGGCATTCCCTCTTAGTTCTGGAACTAGCCTTGTTTCAAACCTTTGCACTTTATCTAATTTCTTGATGTGCTTTATAAGGTGTGGGTTCCAAACTGGTGCTGCATGCTCCAGTACGGACCTGACGTATATGGTGTACAGAGTCTTGAACGATTCCTTAGTGAGATATCGGAACGCTATTCTCAGGTTTGCCAGGCGCCCATATGCTGCAGCAGTTATCTGGTTGATGTGTGCTTCACGAGATGTGCTCGGTATTATACTTACCCCTAGATCTTTTATTCTTGAGTGAGGTTTGCAGTATTTGGCCACCTAGCCTATACTCTATCTGCGGTCTTCTTTGCCCTTCCCCGATCTTCATGACTTTGCATTTGGAGGGGTTAAATTTGAGGAGCCAGTTACTGGACCACTCGTCCAGCCTGTCCAGGTCTCTTTGTAGTCCTGCCTGATTCTCTTCTGACTTCTCATTAACTTCACATCATCTGCAAACAAGGACACTTCTGAATCTAACCCTTCCATCATGTCATTCACATTGTGTGTGTGTTAGTTACCATTTTGTCCTAGGCACATGTCGATTAGACACTAGGCCTGTTGTATGTATGTATGTGTGTGTGTGTAACGAAACACTTCGAAATGTTTCGGCCCCGCCGGGAATTGAACCCGGGCCCTCCGTGCGTGAAGCAAGAGCGCTAGCCACCATGCCATCGGGGCGTGTGTGTGTGTGTGTGTGTGTGTGTGTGTGTGTGTGTGTGTGTGTGTGTGTGTGTGTGTGTGTGTGCGTGCGTGCGCGCGCTCTCACCTATTTGTACTCACCTATTTGTGGTTGCAGGGGTCGATTCATAGCTCCTGGCCCCGCCTCTTCACTGATCGCTACTAAGTCCTCTCCCTGCTCCATGTGTGTGTGTAAATCTGTGGAAAAGTGGATACCTCCAACTTTTTGAATCAAGAGCCCTTCACTAGCATCAAGGCGCCTTGTCCCCCTTGAATTTGAGATAGCAATTCATTCGCGATGATTTGCAGAGTTTATTAATGCTGAGTGTTTTAAGTGCTTTCGCGACGAGAGATTATCGTGGTTTGTCATAAGTCCAGTATTCTATAGCCCCCCATTTCATCTCCTGCGCCAAAATTATTGATGTGTAAGAAAGTTTAGACCTCTGGAAGTGTTCATGTGTTGGGTAAAAGGTATCCGTACATTGCGGTGTTTCTAACGATGTTAAATAAAAAAAACAATAGACCATTCTGGGAAATGGGAGTGATCATGTAATAGCAACTCCAGCCCTGCTGGGACTTCTGAGCCTGCCGCAGCTACTGAACGCTGTCATCGTCCTACTGAAGTCTTCAGCTTAGGCTGATAATTTCATTACCTAATACCGTACGTAACCCATCATGCGTAGTGCATTATAACAGGGAATCATAGCTAGCTTTTGTTCCCACAACGTAACTTATAGGGTAGAGAAGTTGCACACTGCCGGTGTTCCCCCAGTGTAACTACCATATAGAATAGAGAAGTCGTACACTGCGTGTGTTTCTCCTAGTATAACTATCATATAGAGAAGTTGCACACTGCCGGTGTTCCCCCAGTGTAACTACCATATAGAATAGAGAAGACGCACTGTCTTGTCGTAGCTAAGCTCGTGTTTAAGTAAAAAAACTGATGGCCCTCGTACCCCCAGCAGCACAGTATTGTCCTCTTGCCTCTGCCAGCACAGTATATGCGGAAGTGTATCGTAATAGCTAGAGTATTGTGTCATATTGTCCCCGCTTGCGTGCTGCCAACTCTCTCTCATACTGCGGTCTCTGCTGTAATAATGGGTAGTATTTTATAAATAATATCTTCAGTTTTCATATCAGTTGACGAGCTTGACCGACAAAACAAACTTTACAGTTCTGTTCAAGAGAGCAGAAGACGGAAATGGATCTAAATTATGCTAAATATAAGAACTTTTGTGGTAAAATGAAATGTTCCATGTTCTTTTCTTTCTTACTGTTGACAAATTATTTTTAACTTTCCAGTATTAGCAAACTGTCCCTGTAGTTACTAGGCAAAGGCACTTGTCGATAGACACCTGTCATCCCTCCTTTTTTTTTTTTTTTTTTTTTTTTTTTGTGTGTGTGTGTACGTGTGTGTGTACTCACCTATTTGTGGTTGCAGGGGTCGATTCAAAGGTCCTATGTGTGAGTGTGTGTGTGTATGTGTGTTTGTGTGTGTAGTATGGTCAGCACGTGTTTATATCTTCCATCCCTTCTCTCTCTCTCTCTCTCTCTCTCTCTCTCTCTCTCTCTCTCTCTCTCTCTCTCTCTGTCTCTGTCTCTGTCTCTGTCTCTGTCTCTGTCTCTCTCTCTCTCTCTCTCTCTCACACACACACACACATATAATGACTTTCATTCGACTGATGAAGCCTACTGAGCACACGATACTCATCACCAATAATCTGGTTGACCAGGTAGTCAACAATAAAGTCTGGTCTCAGGCTGAACAACATCTCTTGAAACCAGTCACAGGCTTGCCAACTTGATAAAGTTAGTAATAATATTGGTTGAACAGAAAACAACTATTGTGAAGGTGCCATAACCTTGAATCTAAACCGAGGGATTTATTAAAGCAAAATTATTTAAACAAATTAGCTATATAATTTTAAGTACATAAATTGATGGGTAAAAATTATTTACACACCATTTATGTTCGTGAATGTGGATCCCATAGAAGTGTTAGAAATAGGTAGCAGGGTTGTGGACAGCAACCATCAAGGGAGGAGCAAGATTCATGTCATACGAGTGTTAAACGGAAGCCAGTTAAACGTATTTCATTCTGGCAAGATTAGTTTTTTTTCCTTTGTTGATTATGTAAGAGGACGGTAGGTAACTCTTATAAATCCATACTTATATTCAGTATATAGTGTTTTTCTTTAAGGTTCATATTTCTGTCTCAGATCAAGCCATAGGGGCGATGATCCCCGTACATTAACAGAAAACAAATAAAGTTAGCCGGCATATCCTAACCTTTCCTCACCATTTGTTCTCTTACGCACTTGGCATTGTCAGTTTCTGAACGTTCCTTGCAAATAGAAAAATACGTTGGTGTTAGGATAAAATGAATACCCAGTCCGAGCGAGGCCAGTCGAGCCTAGGCAACAGGTGCTAAGGTAATGAAACATGTAGATGGCTTTGTTGTTATTCTAGCAGACTGCGCTTGACCTGTAGTGTAGCTCCAGCCATTTAGGTCATGGTTAGCTCTGCCAACCAAGGTTACAGAAGTTCGCAAGTATTGTCTGCCATCTCGAGTAGAAATTTAAGTGCTGGACTGGACACTGAATGATGCATACAGACCGCTCTCTACAACACTGGCAGCCACGAGGAAACACAGATTTTATATTTAAATGATTCTACTGCTAACTCTGTAATTCACCTGTACACTAACACCAAGAATATTTTAATCCCTGTGTATATACCGTACACTAAGCTTGATATTTATATTCATATATTTTACCTCCATTGTATTAAGTCAGAAATACACCTTTCCATTTAAACCCAAGAAAAATCGTAATGGTCCGGGACCGAACACTCATGGACCACGGTTCGAGTTCCTTACTATTCTCTGTTTAATCATACAGTCGTCCATTACGACTTATCTAAGGTTTATAAACTAATAGTTTTGAGATGTATGAAGATAGATGTACCAGGAAAGCTGCGGTGAGTGTGGGATGAGACTAGCGTCAGTTGGTGGCCACTGATGCAACCATGTCTTAAAAGTTTTCCTTGTAAAATCATCGTATTTGTAACCTCTGTGACTGAATGGTACAGTGCTAGGCCTATCATAGGCCTATAGCTTTGCATATATACCTTGCCTATTTATTTGTCTCCTACATTTAGCTTGTGCTTCAGTCTGTGTCTCTGTGATCCTACATTTTGTTTTGCCTTCACTGGCAGATATTATGTGATAATGCAGGTTATATCATTGTAATTATATTTCTGCCGGAAGTGTTAAAACGTTTCGTGTTTTAAGAAGGCTTCCTTAAGGCTTTGTGAGGGAGGTATTAATATCGCGAAATAGAGAAGAAATTATTTCCACTTGTATGTTGTGAAGGCCGAGAACCGAGACGACAGATTATCAAGGTCGTATAAACACGAATATCTTAGTGCTGTATATGTATACAAAGGTGTAGACTCTCAGTGTATATAATTGAGAGTTTATTTCTTATATTAGGGATCAATATATTTTTGATATTACTGTATAGGTGATATGTAATCTTAATAATCCACACGCAGTTGATAACCTTTAAAACTGACAGCTAAGGACACTGTTATGTTATCACAGTGCTGAAGTTACAACTGGTGGGCTAGTCTCTGGGGATAAAAATCAAAATCATATTATTGTGATTTTATAGTGGATATTTATGCATTCAGTTTGACCTGCCCTGTACGACTTCATTTGCATGAGATGGTCATTTTTTAGCGCACCTGCACAGCACATCATCTTAAGCCACCCTTCCCTGCAAAGAGGATGCCTTGATGCTGGTGAATGGCTTTTGATTCAAGGAATAAGAAGTGCCCTCCCCCCATACTTGGATCAAATCTCATTGCCTCCGATGTATGTCCCTTACGTGTTTAGTGCTTTATAATAGTCACATAAGTTTATATATATATATATATATATATATATATATATATATATATATATATATATATATATATATATATATATATATATATATATAATTTGTGTTTGGTGAAATGTAATAGTATTTATATTGGAATATATTATGGTAATTTAGCCGCAGAACCTGTTTGAGTAAACACTTCGCTGGATCGTTCACCCTCACAGCCTTCTTGAGCAGTTCGAGGTGGCTAAGGTATTTGTGAGCTGAGTCAGTTGTCATTTGAAGTAGTACTGTTCAACGAAATGACTTTAGTGTATAATCCCCAGTACCATTAATAGATAACTAACATGTATGACTTCCAAATGTATTCATATCCAAATGTATTCATATTCCAAATGTTCAATATCAGACGAGTATACGTTAAATTTCACACCCTTAATGGTCTTTGGTACTATATATCTGGAAATCATATTCTCACTAGTGGTTTTGTTTTAATGCACACACACAAGACAACTGCTTTCCCTTTACCAGTAGTCTCTCAAGCTTACTCTCACCACGTGGAAGTTTTGCCTTATGACAAATCTGAAAACTTCTCCAGTTGACAATTTGAACGGATTGTGACATAATTCTGATATTGCCTGAGATTGCGTCAATCGCTATAGTGAAAGTTAATAGCTGAACTTATCTTAGTTTCGACACTATTAGTCTTTTGTTCTATTCCTGACCTATCTGGACATTGCGAATGTGCTCGATTTTGGATTCCTTGATGCTGCGGACTCGTTTAGAAATGGCTTACCCAATTACTATGAGTTCTGCTTAATTAAGACAAGCCGGGTTATTTAATAATGTGAAACCTTAATTTTTGGCCAGATCCTCCCTTGAAGGACCGGTGCCTTGATTGAAGATATCTTTTTTTCTTTAGATTAGACCTGATTCCTTCACATTCCCTAGGCGTTATGACCCTGACGGTGAGTGAAAATGAGACGTTGATTCAAGAGTAGTATTAGATGGGCTTAGTCAAGTATAGGAAGTGAAAGCTAGTATGGGTTCAGCTGAGTAATGATTTGCTGAATTCGTGTTGGGAGTGAGGAGGGAGGTGAATGAGAGGTGCAGTGTGCCGAGTATAACATATGCTAAGTCACGGGAAAGCTACATTGTTGACGAGTTGGGGCAGGTCCATTATTGGCTGGTGGGAGGTGCTGGAGGAGTGCAGGGATGGAATGGAAGGGGTGCTGGGATGGAAGGAGGGAATAGACAAGAACAAGATAAGTTGTGCTGGAGGAGGGGGTGGAGAACAGGATGAGTTGATCAGGAATGAGGTGGGCGGATTACATAAATAGTTGTGCTGGAAGGAAGGGATAGAGAAAAAGATGAGTTTTGCCAACTGGGGAAGGGAGTGTAGAACAACAGGAAATTGAGTCTGATTTCAAGTTGAATTTTAAATTAAGGAAGCGACCACAAAAAAACAGGTAAAGGCAAGGTAGTGGTGTGGTATCCTGGCCAAGGCGACAGTACAAACACGACATCAAAAGACCCTGAAAACTAAGTCAGGGTTGCACGTGTATGCTAAGAGAGGAGATCCCTTTTTCTTATACCTCCTCCCCACCAGACACCTTCCCAACCTACCCGGCCGTCCCCACCATTCCTTCCAGACCTGTCCACTCCCTCCAGACCCCACCCCATCCAACAGCACCTTCCTCCTCTCCCCTCCATAAGCACTCACTTTGCTAGTGAAAGTGTGGGTCAGTACCTCGCCTTGCTCGACGAATTCCTTTGGTTGATATTCTAGCTGAATGTGTAGAAACTTGCTGGAAAACCTCTTAAACCGATATTTAAATACCAGATGATTTTTTTTCTTTCTACTTTGGTATCTTGTTGACTGAGGGGTTTCTCTATCTCCCCCCTCTCTTGCTCACTCTTTCTCCCTCTCACTGACACTTTCTTTCCTGTGTTGACCCCTGAACTTTATGTTGTGGAAAGTTAATCTGGTAATCTCACACGAGACGGAAGAAAGTGCGTTCTCTCTCTCTCTCTTCCCCTCTTGGTTCTTGAAAAACTACAGAGTATCAGTTATTCTTTTTGCTGCTTCTGCTGTTGCTACTCTTGCTTTCACTCTTGAAGGGTGAAAGCAAGTGTTGATGCTGGTGAAAGGGTGTTCTTCCAAAGAGTTGGAGTTACCCATCGCTTTCTCCGACCAAATCAGATTACCTCCCAATTTCCCAGGAGATGTATAACCATTTGGAGTTAAAAATTTACCATGAATATAATAATACTCATAATTTTAGTGCATCAGCTGGTATTTCTGCTGCTATTTCTATTATTATTATTATTATTATTATTATTTTCTTCAAGGGGAAGTGTGAAGTCCGTATATGTCAAACAGTTACCTGGAGTTTACCTAGAGAGGGTTTCGGGGGTCAACACCCCCGCGGCCAGGTCTGAGGCCAGGCCTCGTGGTGGTTTAGGGTCTGATAAACCAGGCTGTTACTGCTGACCACACGTAAACCGACGTACAAACCACGGCCCGGCTGATCTGTTTTCCGTTTTCGTTCAGCTTTGACGTTACTGATTTCCCTTTTTTAAAATCACCCAGGCATCTCCTGGGACCTTCAGAACGTTGGGTTCCGATTGTCCTGCATCACATTTCATTTTTTGTTTCACTGATGCTGGCAATTTTAACCTGTTATCAAATTGTTTTAGCGCGTTTGTGTGCTTGTGGTTTGACTTAGTTTTTGTTTGTTAGTGGTTAGGGTACATGCTTCTAACGTACAGCACTGAATGACCTTTTAGTCTCGGATCTAAATTTTTAACACCATTTTTTTCTTGCTTGTTTTTGTTGTTGGTGCCGTTCTTGCTTATGTTGCTGTCAGTGTTGCAGCCGTCACTGCTACCGTTGCTGTCAGTGTTGCAGATGCCCCTGTTATTGTTGTCAGTGTTGCAGCTGCCCCTGTTATTGTTGTCAGTGTTGCAGCTGTCCCTACTATTGTTGCCAGTGTTGCAGCTGTCCCTACTATTGTTGCCAGTGTTGCAGCTGTCACTGCTACCGTTGTTGTCAGTGTTGCAGCTGTCGCTATCATTATTGTTGTCAGTGTTGCAGCTGTGCCTACTACTGCTTCTACTTTTACTTTTGTGGTTTATTATTTATCTTACCTTTCTGGATCTTCTTTTCACTTGGTTTACTTATCATTTTCTTTCCTTGCTACTTTTGTTGCTGATGTCATTGCTCTGTTATCAGTATTGCTTTTGCTGTTGCTGCTACTCTGGTAGTGTTGTGGCTACGCTGTACCTGTTGTTGGTCTGATGCTATTGCTGATATCTGTTGTTGCTGCTGCTGCTGCTCTGTTTGCAGAATGAGCTTTTTAATATGTAGTGCACAGAGATTTTTACGTTTACTGGAAGCCATTTTTTTTGTATGGTTTCACCAGTATGTTTTTAACAGGTGTAAGACCACCATTGTGTTTACCTGGTGTAGCACGCCTGACCTAGTTGATTAATGATGAAGGTCACGGCAAGGCAGCACTCGCTTCCGAAGTAGTGTTATATATATATATATATATATATATATATATATATATATATATATATATATATATATGTAGGTAGTAGGTTGGTAGACAGCAACCACTCAGGGAGGTACTACCATCCTGCCAGGTGACTGAAACAGAAACCTGAAACTGTTTTACATGATGGTAGGATTGCTGGTGTCTTTTTTCTGTCTCATAAACATGCAAGATTTCAGGTACGTCTTGCTACTTCTACTTACACTTAGGTCACACTACGCAAACATGTACACGTTTATTGTATACACACTCATCTGAGTTTTCTTTGATTTTATCTTAATAGTTCTTGTTCTTATTGCTTTTCCCTTTCATATCCATGGGGAAGTGGAATAAGAATCTTTCCTCCGTAAGCCATGCGTGTTGTAAAAGTCAACTAAAATGCCGGGAACAATGGGCTAGTAACCCCTTTTCCTGTATAGCTTACTAAAAAGAAGAAGAAGAAAATCGTCAAAGTGGGATGTTTGAATGTGCGTGGATGTTGTGCGAATGATAAGAAAGAGATGATTGTAGATGTTATGAATGAAAAGAAGCTGGATGTCCTGGCTTTAAGTGAGACAAAGCTGAAGGGGGTAGGAGAGTTTCAGTGGGGAGAAATAAATGGGATTAGATCAGGGGTTTCAAATAGAGTTAGAGCTAAAGAAGGAGTGGCAATAATGTTGAATAATCAGTTATGGCAGGTAAAGAAGGAATATAAATGTATAAATTCAAGGATTATGTGGAGTAAAATAAAGGTTGGATGTGAAAAGTGGGTTATAGTAAGTGTTTATGCACCTGGAGAAGAGAGAAGTGTAGAGGAGAGAGAGATTTTGGGAAATGTTGAGTGAGTGTGTGGGGAGTTTTGAACCAAGTGAGAGAGTAATTGTGGTTGGGGATCTAAATGCTAAAGTGGGTAAAAATGTTGTGGATGGAGTAGTAGGTAAATTTGGGGTGCCAGGGTAAATGTAAATGGGGAGCCATTAATTGAGCTATGTGTAGAAAGAGGTTTGGTAATAAGTAATACATATTTTATGAAAAAGGATAAATAAATATACAAGGTATGATATAGCACGTAAGGAAAGTAGTTTGTTGGATTATGTATTGGTGGATAAAAGGTTGATGAGTAGGCTTCAGGATGTACATGTTTATAGAGGGGCAACGGATATATCAGATCATTATTTGGTTGTAGCTACAGTTAGAGTAAAAGGTAGATGGGACAAAAGAAAATGGCAACAGCAAGTAAGAGAGAGGTAAAAGTGTATAAACTAAGGGAGGAGGAAGTTAGGGTGAGATATAAGGAACTATTGGCAGAAAGGTGGGCTAGTGCAAGTAGGAGTAGTGGGGGGGTTGAAGAGAGTTGGGATAGTTTTAAAAATGCAGTATTAGAATGTGGGGCAGAAGTTTGTGGTTATAGGAGGGTGGGTGCAGGAGGAAAGAGGAGTGAGTGGTGGAATGAAGAAGTAAAGGGTGTGATAAAAGAAAAAGGTAGCTTATGAGAGGTTTTACAAAACAGAAGTGTTAGTAGAAGAGCAGAGTATATGGAGAGTAAAAGAAAGGTGATGAGAGTGGTGAGAGAGTGCAAAAGAAGAGCGGATGAAAGAATGGGAGAGGCTCTGTCAAGAAATTTTGCTGAAAACAAGAAAAATTTTTGGAGTGAGATAAACAAGGTAAGAAAGCCTAGGGAACGAATGGATTTGTCAGTTAAAAACAGAGTAGGGGAGTTAGTAGATGGGGAGCTGGAGGTATTGGGTAGATGGCGGGAATATTTTGAGGAACTTTTAAATGTCGATGAAAAAAGGAGGCGGTAATTTCATGTACTGGCCAGGAGGTACAACATCGTTTAGGAGTGAAGAAGAGCAGGATGTGAGTGTGGGGAGGTGCGTGAGGCATTACGTAGAATGAAAGGGGTAAAGCAGCTGGAATTGACGAATCATGACAGAAATGTTAAAAACAGGGGGATATAGTGCTGGAGTGGTTGGTATTTTTGTTTAATAAATGTATGAAAGAGGGAAGGTACCTAGGGATTGGCAGCGAGCATGTATAGTTCCTTTATATAAAGGGAAGGGGATAAAAGAGAGTGTAAAAATTATAGGGGAATAAGTTTACTGAGTATACCAGGTAAAGTGTATGGCAGGGTTATTATTGAAAGAATTAGAGGTAAGACAGAGAGTAGGATTGCAGATGAGCAAGGAGGCTTTAGAGTGGGTAGGAGATGTGTAGATCAAGTGTTTACAGTGAAGCATATATGTGAACAGTATTTAGATAAAGGTAGAGAAGTTTTTATTGCATTTATGGATTTAGAAAAGGCATATGATAGAGTGGATAGGGGAGCAATGTGGCAAATGTTGCAAGTGTATGGAATAGGTAGTAAGTTACTGAAGGCTGTAAAGAGTTTTTATGAGGATAGTGAGGCTCAGGTTAGGGTGTGTAGGAGAGAGGAGATTACTTCCCGGTAAAAGTAGGTCTTAGACAGGGTTGTGTAATGTCACCATGGTTGTTTAATATATTTATAGATGGGGTTGTAAAGAAGTAAATGCTAGGGTGTTGGGGAGAGGGGTGGGATTAAATTATGGAGAATTAAATGCAAAATGGGAGTTGACACAGTTACTTTTTGCTGATGATACTGTGCTTATGGGAGATTCTAAAGAAAAGTTGCAAAGGTTAGTGGACGAGTTTGGGAGAGTGTGTAAAGGTAGAAAGTTAAAAGTGAACATAGATAAGAGTAAGGTGATGAGGGTATCAAACGATTTAAATAAAGAAAAATTGGATATCACATTGGAGAGAGGGATTATGGAAGAAGTAAATGTTTTCAGATATTTGGGAGTTGATGTGTCAGCGGATGGGTTTATGAAGGATGAGGTTAACCATAGAATTGATGAAGGAAAAAAGGTGAGTGGTGCATTGAGGTATCTGTGGAGACAAAAACGTTATCCATGGAGGCAAAGAAGGAATGTACGAAAGTATAGTGGTACCAACACTCTTATATGGGTGTGAAGCATGGGTTGCAAATGCTGCAGCGAGGAGGAGGCTGGAGGCAGTGGAGATGTCCTGTCTAAGGGCAATGTGTGGTGTAAATATTATGCAGAAAATTCGGAATGTGGAAATTAGGAGAAGGTGTGGAGTTACTAAAAGTATTTGTCAGAGGGCTGAAGAGGGGTTGTTGAGGTGGTTTGGTCATTTAGAGAGAATGGATCAAAGTAGAATGACTTGGAGAGCGTATAAATCTGTAGGGAAGGAAGGCGGGGTAGGGGTCGTCCTAGAAAAGGTTGGAGGGAAGGGGTAAAGGAGGTTTTGTGGGCAAGGGGCTTGGACTTCCAGCAAGCATGTGTGAGCGTGTTAGATAGGAGTGAATGGAGACGAATGGTTTTGGGACATGACGATCTGTTGGAGTGTGAGCAGGGTAACATTGTGTGAAGGGATTCAGGGAAACCAGTTAATTGATTTAGTTGGACTTGAGTCCCGGAAATGGGAAGTACAATGCCTGCACTTTAAAGGAGGGTCTGAGATAGTGACAGCTGGGAGGGACTTTTCTCAGCTGTCGTATCTGAGCTCCTCTGCAAAGACAGTGATTATGTATGAGTGTGGTGAAAGTGTTGAATGATGATGAAAGTTTTTTCTTTTTGGGGATTTTCTTTCTTTTGGGTCACCCTGCCTCGGTGGGAGACGGCCGACTTGTTGAAAAAAAAAAAATATACAGTATATATATATATATATATATATATACACACGATGGGGTCCACCTCTGGTGTACATTGTGGGACCTATAGCCTCGGAGAAGTGGATAAAAAGGCTTCAAGGAAGAATATTTAGATTTCTTTCTGAAGCCATTTGAATATATATATATATATATATATATATATATATATATATATATATATATATATATATATATATATATATATATATATATATATATATAATTATAATTTTCTTTCAGTTCGTATAGAAGACTTTTGCCTAAATCTGAGATTATAAGAAAGGGAGAAGAACTGAAGGAAGAGGGGGAGTGAAAGGGAAAAAACAGTGATAGGAGAAAGACTGACATACGAGGCCTGCGTAGACAACCTGATCAGCCAGACTCTTGGTGGTCGCAGCTCGCTGTTCAACGTAGGCACCACAGCCTAGCTTAACAGACATTTGTATAGAGGAGTTTCCTTAAACAAAAAACAAAAAATAACGTTACCGCATTCTCGCTGCTTCTCAACGAGTTAATTGTTCACACGTTTCTAAGTTTGAATCTCTATCTTCTCAACATCCCAATTATTTCCCTCCTATCCTTGCCCGTGGCCAGCCCTTACAAGCTGCACATATTAAATACGTGTTACCCTGCACCTCTCGTCAGAAATGTGAGTGGTAGCTTTGTAGTATTTTGCTTTAAGTCTTTAGTGAGTTGGTTATAGTTGCTACATCCTCGTATGTATACACGATGCGTCAGAGTGAAGTTTATGGTTGGATGTTACTCAGGACACAGCTTCACTGTCTGACTTTTTTTGGGGGGTTATCCTAGGTAATTTACACATATGTTACTATGTATGATAATTTATGTAACTGTATTTGTGTACCTGTACCTAAATAAACTTAAACCATCTGTGTGCTGGTCACTTACTCAGTATCATAGGTACATAGTGTTGGGAAAACCTGGGAAGGGGGTCCTCTTAACCAGTGTTTCCTCTCCCTCACTCTCCCATCGAGTATACGAGAAAGATAGGTATGTAATTATCAAGACGATTATTAAGGATACGTATCAGCCACCAGAGGCCCTGGTGGGCGAAACGCATCCCTCAATATCTTAAATCTAATACGTGTCTGTCTTGCATAATTGTCGGTGTTAATCGCCATATTTGACGTAATCCCGCCAAGTATATTAACTAGTTCAACTATCGTCATAAATTACACAACGCTTCAAAACTTTCAGGGTTTTGAGTTATCTTTCACATTGGTATTTTTTCCAGGATTTCTCCATACACACGTGTGTGTATAACATGATGGTTATGTAGTGGAGTACTATACACACATGTGTGTAACATGGAATGGTCAAGTATGGTGGAGGGGCAGGTTTGGGGTGAGGAGTGAACACTCAGGGGGAGAGAAACAAACATGTTTGATAAAGTGACAGGTGTTTGGTCAGACTTTCCAGCTTGAATAGGTGCAGCATCCTTCCCTGGCCACACTAATGCTGTTATCTTGTGAGACGCTTCTGTCTCACAACATAAGCACGCACGCGCGAGTAGACACTCGTGTCGCACTTGTGACTTATTCTCACGTTTCTTAGGCTATGTTATAATTGTGTATTTTCGGCGTTAGTGTTGATGTAATTAATAAATGTATTTAATAATAATAATCACGATTTCTAACAGAATGTGACATGTTCTGAATAATCTTTATCTTTCTCTTGTCCTTTCCTTCCCCCACCCTACCTCTTTAATTTCTTATTGCTCTCCACTTTGCCCTTATCTTTCACTCCCTATATTCATCTCCCTTTCCCCATATTCCTCTTCTCTATCCACGGATTCCTTCCTTAATTTTCATGTCTCGTCTCGCATCCTATTCCTCCCTCCCGTGTCTCTCATACATTATTGTTTTCCTAATCCCACCCTTTCTCCCTCTTTCTGTCCTCTATTCTTTTCCCTGGGGCCCTCCCTTTCGTATCCGTTTCTCTTTTACCTTTCTTGTTGCCCCTCCTGCTTCCTCTTAGACGTAGCCAGTAACGTATTGTTGTTGTTGCAGGGCGTACTCCATTGTGGACTCCTCGCGGGTGTCCACCTTCCTCATCTCTATCCTCCTCATCGTCTACGGCAGCTTCAGGTAGGTACTCGCACCCTACCCGCCATGAGCAGGTCCAGCTTCTACCGACCGACCTCGACTTAACCCGAACCCCACCCTCCCTAGTACTCTCACCTCTTCCTGACTCCACCCGACAACTCCCACCTCAACCCGACCCATTGTGAGCTGACCTGAAATTTTATTAATATATTGATAAGGCAGAGTGGAGGTTAAATCGAGTTTGTCTAAGTCATCCCACTTTGTATTCCTCTCTGAAAACGGTAGATGTATCTGGTGCCTGATAATATATACTGTACATGATTAAGGGTCTGTTTCTCAGTCTGCACACTGTCATAACTTGCTAGAGTGACAGATATGGGAGAAAGTGTGGAATAAGCCTTAAGTACAATTAGATAACTGCGTCAACAACTGGCCACAGCTTCTGCAAGAGAATGATTAACCGCCCTGTGATAGCTATAGGAATCTGTGGGCGGCTAGCCGCAACAACCTGAATGACTAGGCAATAAACAAGAGAGCCTGGTCTCATGCTGTGCTGCGAGTGTAGTAGAAACCTCGAGACTGGTCATAGGTATGACACAGTATTACATGTATTACATGACAAAAATAAAAGAACATGACTGAAACATGATGGGTGATGTGATCGCATGATGGTGGGAGGAGTGATTACAACATAAGTGATTTTTTTAGACAAAAAAGAAAACCTTTCTATCGGAATTATTACCAAACATTGACGTGTTTATATTAAACCAGACAGAACAGTATATCTTAAGTGTGAGCTCTAAGTAGTATACGTTTTGAGTGCGAGAGTTACGCCCCCAAATAGGCATTTGGGTGCATTGTGAGTGTGCAGCTCAGCGTTCAGTATATTGTACGAGTGGGCGGCTCAGCACTCAGTAGACATGTGATTACGAGTGCGAACACCCATGACACATACGTGTAGACAAGGCAATTACCTCCATTTCCATCATTGCTAACAGTTATGTAGATAAATGGTTCAAAGAACCGACAGTATCTTTATTGTAGAAACATTTCGCTAACGTGTGGCTTCCTCAATCAACTAGAGAATGGTTGAATGTCAGGAGTAGTTTGAGGTAATTATTGCTAACAAAGCTTCACGCTCGTCATCTCGCACTTACACCCAAGACCAACCTCCCTCAGTAGCATGAATCAAGTCTCTGTAAGCACATGGTGCTCATTGTGGTATTTGATCCCAGTAAACCGGCATCTCCTTACTCTCCTTGTATACTCACGCCCACATATTCGTCTCATCTAGATAGGCAACTGCATACACAAGCAGAAAAGCGAAATGAACATTTCAGAGGATGGAATGCGATATTCGTAGAATAAATGGGAATCCTGCTATTAAGGTACAGGCTATTTAACACAAACGAATTAACCAAAGAATAATTATTGTATTTAAAATTACACAGGTAGAAGTCTGGACATCACATAATGGTTCTTGCTCAGTTTTGAATGCTACTGTTGTATTGCACAGAGGGATCTATTAGTGGCTCGTGGCTTAAGTGGTGACGCCTTTGGTTCATATCTGAAGGATCTGGGTTTGAACCCGGAATGAGTGGCACATTTCCTTATACTATGCCTGCTGCTCCTCTTCAACTAGGCACTTGGGTATTAGCCAACTATCATGGGTAGCATCCCGGAAGGGGGACCAAAAGGACCTCGAAAGAAATAAGCCACATTGCTGACACTATTCTATTCATTATACAAGGGGTATGCCAAAGCATTGATATTGGTGGGTATTTTTCAAATTTTGATGGCATCAATATCAACCTAAAAGTTAGCATGATGTATCTGGCAGTTTTGATGGTTCAATATCAGCAATAATTTTGGTATCATCCCATCATTACATATCACAGTATAATACACGCAGTTTACACGGGTTAAAAGTATAGCGTAGACTGCAACTTTTTGTCCATTATATTTGAAGCTTATTAGCTGGAGGGTTTACTGCAGTGGTACTGAAATGTATGAGCACTTTAGATGGTTCCTATAATGTTTATATCTTGTTGACCAGATCCCTCAACTTGGAGCAGGAAGCGAGAGAAAGAGAATCCGAGAAGGAAAGAAACAAATTACTTGGTATAGCTACTCCAGCTTCCTCAAATGATAATAGTAAGTAGTAAAGAGTTTTTTTGTGCCCATTTTTATTCCCTCCTCAGACTTGTTGCTTCAGCACAAGTCTACTTTTAAGCTATCCGGCAGGCCGGACTTGAGTTCTGGAGATGGGAAGTACAGTGCCGGCACTCTGAAGGAGGGGTGTTAATGTTGCAGTTTTATAACTGTAGTGTAAAGCACCCTTCTGGCAAGACAGTGATGGAGTGAATGATGATGAAAGTTTTTCTTTTTCGGGCCACCCTGCCTTGGTGGGAATCGGCCGATGTGTTAATAAAAAAAAATAAAAAAAATATTACATGTACAGTGGTACCCCGACTTACGATATTAATCCGTCAGAGAGGGCATATTTTAAGGCGAAACAATCGTTAAACGAATCAATTTTCCCCATAAGAAATAATGGAAATAAATTTAATCCGTCCAAGACTTCCAAAAGTAGTTAAATAAAATATTTTTTAGAACTTTTGGACATTAAATAATAAATAATTGAATAAAGAATACATAAATACACATGCAAATATTGTACAATAACATGTCACTTACATTTATTGAAGAGTTGTTGATGTGTGGAGGACGGGAGGAGGGGAGAAGGTAGAGTAGTATGCTAGTGTTTGGAAGGGGAATCCCCTTCCATTAACACTGCAGGTGGTAAGTTCTTTTCTGGGGTTACTTCCCTTTTTCTTTGAATGCCACTAGGACCAGCTTGAGAGTCACTAGACCTCTTTCTAACAACAAATTTGTCCAGGGAGCTCTGAGTAATGTAGGTCCTGTTGGGCATTTTCTTCCAAAACAGGCCTGTTTCATCACAATTAAACACTTGTTGGGGGAGGAATTGTTCAGCCTCTAGGTACTCCTGGAATTCAGGCACATATTTTTCAGCCGCACTTTTGTCACAACTGGCTCCCTCACCATGCCTCACAACACTATGTATGCCACTTCGATTCTTAAATTTGTAAAACCAGCCTCTGCTGGCTTTAAATTCGCTCACTTCACTCGTTGCAGGCATTTTCTTAAGGAGATCATCATGCAACTGCCTTGCTTTTTCACATATTATTCCCTCCGAAACAGTATCTCCTGCTAACTGTTTCTCGTTGATCCACACCAACAACAACCTTTCCACATTTTCCAGCACTTGTGGTCTGTGTTTTGTGATCACAGATGCACCTTTTGCAACAACAGCTTCCTTGATTTTACTTGAATATTTCTTATCCACAATGGTAGCGGTGGTAGAATAGGGTTTACCATACAGCCTGGCCAGCTCACTGATACACACTCCACTTTCATATTTTTCTATTATCTCCTTCTTCACTTCTATCGTACATATATTTCTGTTCCTCTTTGCCACAGGCTTAGCACTAGGATCTTTCCTTGGACCCATGGTAGCTTATTTAGCAGTTGCAAGCAGTAAAAACAGTGGAATAATGACAATATACTGGTATGAATGCGTGGGTGTGGGTGGGTGGTCGCTCTCGCTTGTAAACAATAGCACTGACGCTCCCTGGAGTGCGCGCTCAGCTGGGCGCCAAGCGGACAGGTCCGGTACGAATGTCGGTAAACGAAGCAAACATCGTAAGTCACAATCAAATTTCTTACGTTATAAATATCGGTTATCGAAAATAACGTAAGATGATAACATCGTAAGTCGGGGTTCCACTGTATAGTACATTTTAGTGTTAAATTTTATATTAACATATGCATATTGGAAATGGTTTATCATTGTTTAATATAGTATTGTATTTTTTTTTTTTTTTAACAAGTCGGCCGTCTCCCACCGATGGCAGGGTGACCCAAAAAGAAAGAAAATCCCCAAAAAGAAAATACTTTCATCATCATTCAACACTTTCACCACACTCATACATAATCACTGTCTTTGCAGAGGAGCTCAGATACAACAGCTGAGAAAGTATTGTATACAGTATTAAATTAATGATTGCTTAGTACATGAACTGTGGCAGGATTGCTGCTCGTTTCTTTCTGTCACAAAAACACATAAAATGGCAGGTAAATCTCATATTTTTATAACAATCATATGTTTAGTATGGCACTTTTCAAATTACTGTATATCCTAGGACTGCTCATCACGGGACTGAAGTTATATACGAGTAACTTAGTACAGTACAAGGTTAAGTTAATTGGATTTTAAACATTAAAAGATGAATACTATATGCCTATATAGGGGATTAAATTAGATTTGAGCATAATTACAGTACCACAGCTTAAATTGGCTTGTATGATAGCTTTAAAAGATCTTAAATTCATTAAAGTGTTAAATAAAAGTAATTTCTTTTATGAAGGAGGAGAGCCATTGAAGTCAAAATGAGCTACCATAGTTGTCATTGTGTTAACTGTGAAGACTGTTGTACATACATAGAAGTGAAATAATAAGTGACTAAAATGCTTGAATCACATGAGTTCAGTAACCTTAAACACTTCAAAAAAAAAAAAAATGGGTGATGTTGAAAACATCAGGATAATGGGATGCAGTATCAAAACAAGTACAGCCAGCCAGCCAGCCAGCCAGCCATCCATCCATCCATCCATCCAAGTTTAATTATTACAAGTTTAATTATTACATTAAAGTATTTCAAGAAAGTTCTATTGGACCACCTTGCTTAATACAGGAAGTGAAATGAAGTAGATGACATTTTTAGTAAAGTACAGTTTATTATATTATGAGTGCTGGTAAGATCTATATTTTTTTTAATGCACTGGCCATCTCCCACCAAGGCAGGGTGACCAAAAAAAAAATCGCCATCATTCACACTACCACTGTCTTTGCTGAGGCACACAGATACGACAGTTTAGATGTTACTCTAAACAAGAAATATCCCAAACCACTCCTTTAAAGTGCAGGCATTGTACTTACCATCTGCTTAATTTCAATATGAAAACGTTCTCATATTGTTATGAATTAATTTGTTAAATTTTACAATGATCCAATATACTGTTCATCCTGTTCCATCCAAAGAATACATCTATTTTGGACTCTAATGGTTGATGCGTCGGTGTGTTGATTGAGTCTAGGTAACTTTTTCTCTGCAGATGTACAAACACTGGATACAATGCAAGCATTATGTTTACCGCTCGGGGCGTCCGTTTCGCTCCTTATTATGTTCTTCTTCTTTGACTCCATGCAGATGCTTTTTGCTGTCTGTACTGCAAGTAAGTATTATCCACATTAGTGAGTATGACTAAGTGTGAGAGTGTTGCATTTTATTTCTTATATAGTGGCAATCTTAAAAATTTCTTAATGTTCAAAACAAATTTAATTTTTTTCATTGGTTTCTTTTTGATTTCCTGTATATTGTTTGTCTATTGGAGTTGTTTAGTACATGTATAAGCTTCTCATGTATTTTCATAAAATGCGTCAATTTTTTCATATACAGTGGACCCCCGAGTTTCGTAAACCCCGGAAATCGTACAATTATGTAAGTATAATATTGTAAGTGCTTGTGGAAGTGTATTTTTGGGGGTCTGAAATAGACTAACCTACGTGACATTTTTCCTTAAGGGAGTAAATTCGTTCGGTAATGGCGCTTGAGCAGACTTCAGGAGTGAAGTTTTTACGAAACTCGGGGGTCCACTGTACAGTGGTATAGTATAGTCACTTAATTTGCACATTTTTTTTTTTTCAGATGGTTTGGGTATAGAAATAGTCACAATAAGGGTTTCATTGTTCTCACTACTCATTATTATTTAGATTATACAATAAACCTTACAGTTTTCTGGACTAATAATTGAGACTTGCATGTGGTGAGGGTTCTTAATATTCATGAAATGGGAAATTTGAGTGACAGAAAATACAAGCATTGTCAATAAATGGATATGTTTTAAACACACATTCATTTCTGTTAAAGAAATATGTAACATGTACTTACATAACATTGTTTTTTCAGTAATAGCTACGGTAGCACTTGCCTTCCTCCTCCTACCCATGTGCCAGTACATAAGCCGGCCATGTTCTGATAACAAAAAGTAAGACATTTGTGACTTATTTTGATTTTCTGTTAGGTTTAATTTAATCATCATTAACAACATTGCAATGTGTGTGTTTTTTTTTATGCATTAACCTCTTGAGTTTCTCAACATCCTCACATTACTACTATTTCTCCTTCCTTGCTTCCCCTCATTCGTGTTCCTTCTCTTCCTTCATCCTTTGTGTTTCTAAAATTTTGTGATAAAATCTTTAGATTATGGTAGTCTTGATATGAGGCATTGCACAGAAGACAAGAATGAGCAACACCATGGCCAAAATCGGAGTTAACGAATCGATTCCTTAATTTTGTATTGGTTTGTGGGAATATGTAGATATTGTCTTCTACATCTGTAAGTTAGGCTCAGAGCCCCATAACAAAATATAGTAATACGAGCTTCATAGCTCCGATCTTCCCCTTACCTTCATTTTCTCCATTGTTTGAATTTGGCACTTATTCTTTTCTGCCAAGCATTGCCTCTTAAGTCATTGCCACAAATGTCTTTACTACATATTAAATTTCCTTACCAATTTACTATTATTTATTTTAACCAATTTGAATTCCAGTTCATACATAGTGTAAAATACTTATTAAATTTATCTGCCTTGTCTCCCAATCAATACTGTTCCTGTGATGCATCTGCATAAGCTAACTAATGTAATAATATAACAGGTAAAATGCCAAACTTGATAACTCCTTATTTTCCAGGTGTTGTATGGCCATAAATATACTATAGGAAAATATTAACAAAAACTTCTCCAAAAGTTGACTAATGTTGCAGAATTCTTTTTAAGGATATGTTTACACTTTTCTTCATCATTAATGTAATTTTTTTTAAATTCCTCAAGATCTTTAACTTTTTATTCTCAGAATATCATTTGGCATGTGCGGAAGGTTCACCGGGGCAGAAATCATGGCATTCTGTCTCTCCGTGTCCATTGTCTGCATCTGGGTGATGACTGGCCACTGGCTGCTGATGGATGGTGAGAAATTAGTTGATTTTATAGAAAAACAATAGATTATGTTCAGTAATCCCCCATATAGAGACAGAATTTCAGAAAGAATAATTGATCTATATATTTCAATCCCAGCAGGGGGTTGAAATATACAGATCAGTTATTCTTTCGAGTTTCTGTCTCCATGTGGGGGATTATTGAGCATTGATAAGTGTCCATTACACTTTATGTATTCACAGTAGATTATGTTTCACACATGTTTGCACTTGGGCTTGGCAGCTATGAAACTTTAACTGGCTCTTAAGTGCCTCATTTGTAAGCATGGATGTGTGTACTTTGAGGTGTAAGTGGGGACCTTTTGTACTGAAAATACTTATTGTATGTTGAATGTTCTTTGAATTTATGACTTGGTTGTTACATTCCTTTATTCCTTCTTGCTAAATAATTAATGCATTACAATATTGCATTCAGCCTTGACCAAAAACAAATTCATTGGAGTTTTTCATTGTGTGTGATAGCATTACAAAATACACTCAAGACTTAATTGTAGGAAAGAAGTTTGTCTTGATGTACACTTGTACTGCTTACATAAATTTTCAACAAAATTAATAAGCAGTGCAATTACTTAATAATTATACCTATATGCAGGCTATTGAATGCATCAACTTGATATTACTTGCGAATTCCCTTCATTATAAATAAATAAATAGCCTTTATCAATACATTATGTATTTTTTTCAGCAATGGGTATGGGTCTGTGTGTGGCATTCATCGCATTTGTCCGTCTACCAAGTCTTAAGGTTTCCACACTCCTCTTGACTGGCCTTCTTGTTTATGATGTCTTCTGGGTGTTTTTCTCATCATATCTATTTAATGCCAATGTTATGGTTAAGGTAAGACAATATGCCTCCTTAATCGTTCTCTCTTTTTTTTTTTTTTGTATTTTTAAGTGGATAATATAGTATGATGATTCATATTCAAATTTTTAATTTTTATGCAGTTTACAGATAATGTACTTTATTAATCTTTCGCTCTTTTTTGCATTTTTAAAGGTATAATCCAGTATGATGATCATTTTTATCTTCCCTCTACTTTAGCATTTAATTATTTAAATTTGTTACAAGTAACTAATTTTGACATAGAATAACTATCATTTTAAATTCCAGTAACTTTCTAATATTAACTGGATTTTGCTAGTACATTGCTCTTCCCTACTGTAGGTAGCAACTCGTCCAGCTGATAATCCAGTGGGTGTAATGGCTCGTAAGCTTCATCTGGGTAACATGGGACGAGAAGCTCCAAAACTCTCTCTCCCGGGCAAGTTGGTCTTCCCATCCATGCACAATTCTGGCCATTTTTCTATGCTTGGCCTGGGCGATATTGTAAGTTTGTCTTCTAATTCCATATATTTATGAACTTTGCTATCACTTGTTGTATAAACAAGTATCTTCAGTTTTTTGAAATTTTTTCTTAAAAATATTTTGTCTTGGCTAAAAATGCTTTAATTGAAACTTTTATTTAGTATAGTAACTTTTAATGTATTCCCATTCCTCAGGTAATGCCAGGCTTGTTATTATGTTTTGTTTTGCGATATGATGCTTACAAGAAGGCTCAACTATTGTCTGCTGAGGCTGGAGTGCCTCCACCATCAAATTTAAATAAAATAAGGTCTGTTAAACACTTTATACAGTATCTATTCCGACAATACTGCATGTATAATTTTCCGTACATGATATTTTTAAAACTTACTATTTCCTAGGGAACGAATGGATTTGTCAGTTAAAAACAGAGTAGGGTGACCCAAAAAGAAAGAAAATCCCCAAAAAGAAAATACTTTCATCATCATTCAACACTTTCACCACACTCATACATAATCACTGTCTTTGCAGAGGAGCTCAGATACGACAGCTGAGAAAAGTCCCTCCCAGCTGTCACTATCTCAGACCCCTCCTTTAAAGTGCAGGCATTGTACTTCCCATTTCCAGGACTCAAGTCCAACTAAATCAATTAACTGGTTTCCCTGAATCCCTTCACAAAATGTTACCCTGCTCACACTCCAACAGATCGTCATGTCCCAAAACCATTCGTCTCCATTCACTCCTATCTAACACGCTCACACATGCTTGCTGGAAGTCCAAGCCCTCGCCCACAATACCTCCTTTACCCCTTCCCTCCAACCTTTTCTAGGACGACCCCTACCCCGCCTTCCTTCCCCTACAGATTTATACGCTCTCCAAGTCATTCTACTTTGATCCATTCTCTCTAAATGACCAAACCACCTCAACAACCCCTCTTCAGCCCTCTGACAAATACTTTTAGTAACTCCACACCTTCTCCTAATTTCCACGTTCCGAATTTTCTGCATAATATTTACACCACACATTGCCCTTAGACAGGACATCTCCACTGCCTCCAGCCTCCTCCTCGCTGCAGCATTTGCAACCCATGCTTCACACCCATATAAGAGTGTTGGTACGACTATACTTTCGTACATTCCCTTCTTTGCCCCCGTGGATAACGTTTTTTGTCTCAACAGATACCTCAACGCACCACTCACCTTTTTTCCTTCATCAATTCTATGGTTAACCTCATCCTTCATAAACCCATCCGCTGACACGTCAACTCCCAAATATCTGAAAACATTTACTTCTTTCCAGTTAATTGATTTAATTGGACTTGAGTCCTGGAAATGGGAAGTACAATGCCTGCACTTTAAAGGAGGGGTCTGAGATAGTGACAGCTGGGAGGGACTTTTCTCAGCTGTCGTATCTGAGCTCCTCTGCAAAGACAGTGATTATGTATGAGTGTGGTGAAAGTGTTGAATGATGATGAAAGTATTTTCTTTTTGGGGATTTTCTTTCTTTTTGGGTCACCCTGCCTCGGTGGGAGACGGCCGACTTGTTGAAAAAAAAAAAAAAAAAAAAAAATTTACTTCTTCCATAATCCCTCTCTCCAATGTGATATCCAATTTTTCTTTATTTAAATCGTTTGATACCCTCATCACCTTACTCTTATCTATGTTCACTTTAAACTTTCTACCTTTACACACTCTCCCAAACTCGTCCACTAACCTTTGCAACTTTTCTTTAGAATCTTCCATAAGCACAGTATCATCAGCAAAAAGTAACTGTGTAAACTCCCATTTTGCATTTAATTCTCCAAAATTTAATCCCACCCCTCTCCCCAACACCCTAGCATTTACTTCTTTTACAACCCCATCTATAAATATATTAAACAACCATGGTGACATTACACATCCCTGTCTAAGACCTACTTTTACTGGGAAGTAATCTCCCTCTCTCTCCTACACACCCTAACCTGAGCCTCACTATCCTCATAAAAACTCTTTACAGCCTTCAGTAACTTACTACCTATTCCATACACTTGCAACATTTGCCACATTGCTCCCCTATCCACTCTATCATATGCCTTTTCTAAATCCATAAATGCAATAAAAACTTCTCTACCATTTATCTAAATACTGTTCACATATATGCTTCACTCTAAACACTTGATCTACACATACCCTACCCACTCTAAAGCCTCCTTGCTCATCTGCAATCCTACTCTCTGTCTTACCTCTAATTCTTTCAATAATAACCCTGCCATACACTTTACCTGGTATACTCAGTAAACTTATTCCCCTATAATTTTTACACTCTCTTTTATCCCCCTTCCCTTTATATAAAGGAACTATACATGCTCTCTGCCAATCCCTAGGTACCTTCCCCTCTTTCATACATTTATTAAACAAAAATACCAACCACTCCAGCACTATATCCCCCCCTGCTTTTAACATTTCTGTCATGATTCCGTCAATTCCAACTGCTTTACCCCCTTTCATTCTACGTAATGCCTCATGCACCTCCCCCACACTCACATCCTGCTCTTCTTCACTCCTAAACGATGTTGTACCTCCCTGGCCAGTACATGAAATTACCGCCTCCCTTTTTTCATCGACATTTAAAAGTTCCTCAAAATATTCCCGCCATCTACCCAATACCTCCAGCTCCCCATCTACTAACTCCCCTACTCTGTTTTTAACTGACAAATCCATTCGTTCCCTAGGCTTTCTTACCTTGTTTATCTCACTCCAAATTTTTTTTTGTTTTCAGCAAAATTTCTTGACAGAGCCTCTCCCATTCTTTCCTCCGCTCTTCTTTTGCACTCTCTCACCACTCTCTTCACCTTTCTTTTACTCTCCATATACTCTGCTCTTCTATTAACACTTCTGTTTTGTAAAAACCTCTCATAAGCTACCTTTTTCTCTTTTATCACGCCCTTTACTTCTTCATTCCACCACTCACTCCTCTTTCCTCCTGCACCCACCCTCCTATAGCCACAAACTTCTGCCCCACATTCTAATACTGCATTTTTAAAACTATCCCAACTCTCTTCAACCCCCCCACTACTCCTACTTACACTAGCCCACCTTTCTGCCAATAGTTGCTTATATCTCACCCTAACTTCCTCCTCCCTTAGTTTATACACTTTTACCTCTCTCTTACTTGCTGTTGCCATTTTCTTTTTGTCCCATCTATCTTTTACTCTAACTGTAGCCACAACCAAATAATGATCTGATATATCCGCTGCCCCTCTATAAACATGTACAGTGGACCCCCGAGTTTCGTAAACCCCGGAAATCGTACACTTATGTAAGTATAATATTGTAAGTGCTTGTGGAAATGTATTTTTGGGGGTCTGAAATAGACTAACTTACGTGACATTTTTCCTTAAAAGAGTAAATTCGTTCGGTAATGGCGCTTGAGCAGACTTCAGGAGTGAAGTTTTTACGAAACTCGGGGGTCCACTGTACATCCTGAAGCCTACTCATCAACCTTTTATCCACCAATACATAATCCAACAAACTACTTTCCTTACGTGCTATATCATACCTTGTATATTTATTTATCCTCTTTTTCATAAAATATGTATTACTTATTACCAAACCTCTTTCTACACATAGCTCAATTAATGATTCCCCATTTACATTTACCCCTGGCACCCCAAATTTACCTACTACCTCCACAACATTTTTACCCACTTTAGCATTAAGATCCCCAACCACAATTACTCTCTCACTTGGTTCAAAACTCCCCACACACTCACTCAACATTTCCCAAAATCTCTCTCTCTCCTCTACACTTCTCTCTTCTCCAGGTGCATAAACACTTACTATAAACCACTTTTCACATCCAACCTTTATTTTACTCCACATAATCCTTGAATTTATACATTTATATTCCTTCTTTACCTGCCATAACTGATTATTCAACATTATTATCTTTTATAAATGCAAAATTTGAATTGTGGTATCCCTGCACTTCTAACACTATTGAATGAATGATGCAGAATGTGTTCTCATTTTCTGGCTCAACTTACCTTGATGGGACATGGTCAGTGTGGTACAAAAAAATTCCCAAACACTAACATTCACTGCTCTTACAATCTGGTTTATAAACACATCCAATAATCATGGTAACTTCACAACCTTGTCAAAGTCCAACTCTAACTCTTTTCGGAAACCATTTCCTTTCATTCCTACACACCATAATATGTGCCTTTCCCCTCTCCCTCAAAACATATTTATATCATGCAACAACAATGGGCTCTGAAAATATCAGAAAGGATGAAGGATTAAATCCTGACGTATGTAATAATGCAAGTTTTGTGATGAAATTTATAGAAATCTTCTATTTTGTAGAACTGTTACTCATGTACCAAATAGGCAGTGTACTCTTCCTGGGATTATTATTATTATTACTATTATTATTATAGTCGCAAGAAAGCACTAAACTCAAATGGGTCCTATGGTGCACCATTCCTGGGAGCTTAACACAAAAGATAAAAAAATCCTTTCTATAGGTGCCTGCATAGGAGCCATAAAGATTAAGCTTATTTATACTCATAAACTGCAATATCTCAAGCTTGTCTCATGTTGCCATCTTATTCCACAGTTACTTCCATTGTTCCTTAATTGGGTACTTCTTGGGGTTGCTGACAGCAACTGTGTCATCTGAAGTGTTCAAGGCAGCACAGCCAGCACTCCTGTATTTGGTACCCTTCACCCTGCTGCCTCTCCTCACGATGGCATATCTAAAGGTTAGCTGCACACAATTTTGCTTTGTACTATATAATTTTTTTTGCCATCACGAGATAGAATAAAAAAAATACTGAATGTATAGATATAGAAATCATAACCTGGTTGATTACTGTCATATTGTATTGTGAAGTAGCTTTTCATGTGTCCTTTTGAAGAGTCAATACTATGAGGAAGGTTTTGAAAGAATCTAGGAAAATGCTGAGGCAACCACACAGGGAGGTACTACCGTCCTACCAGGTGAGTGTAAAATGGAAGACTGTATTTGTTTTACATGATGGTAGGATTGCTGGTGTCTTTTTTCTGTCTCATAAACATGCAAGATTTGAGGTACGTCTTGCTACTTACACTTAGGTCACACTACACATACATGTACACGTTTATGTATACACACTCATCTGAATTTTCTTTGATTTTCCTTTCATATCCATGGGGAAGTGGAATAAGAATCTTTCCTCCATAAGCCTTGCGTGTTGTAAAAGTCAACTAAAATGCCGGGAGCAATGGGCTAGTAACCCCTTTTCCCTTATAACTTACTAAAAAGAAAAAGAAGAAAATCGTCAAAGTGGGATGTTTGAATGTGTGTGGATGTTGTGCGAATGATAAGAAAGAGATGTTTGTGGATGTTATGAATTAAAAGAAGCTGGATGTCCTGGCTTTAAGTGAAACAAAGCTGAAGGGGGTAGGAGAGTTTCAGTGGGGAGAAATAAATGGGATTAGGTCAGGGGTTTCTAATAAAGTTAGAGCTAAGGAAGGAGTTGCAATAATGTTGAAGGATAAGTTATGGCAGGAAAAGAGGGAATATAAATATATAAATTCAAGGATTTTGTGGAGTAAAATAAGGGTTGGATGTGAAAAGTGGGTTATTGTAAGTGTTCATGCACCTGGGGAAGAGAAGTGTGGAGGAGAGAGAGAGATTTGGGGAAATGTTGAGTGAGTGCTTGGGGAGTTTTGAACCAAGTGAGAAGAGTACTTGTGGTTGCAGATCTTAATGCTGAAGTGGGTAAAAATGTTGTGGAGGGAGTAGTAGGTAAATTTGGGGTGCCAGGGGTAAATGAAAATGGGGAGCATTTAATTGAACTATGTGTAGAAAGAGGTTTGGTAATAAGTAATACATATTTTATTTTATAAAAAAGAGGATTAATAAGTACAGTGGACCCCCGGTTATCGGCCGTTCCTGTTATCGACCAACTCGGTTATAGGCCAGATTTTTGGCTTCCAGTTATCAGCTGTTTTTTAGCTTATTGGCCGTATGGGACGCGTCAACCCGCCTGCCGGCAGCCACTTTTGCCAGTCTGGCTGTGTCTCTGGGAGAGTAAGGAAGCTTCTGCTGCTCATTCATCCAAACATTTCGCTATAATTCATTGTTTTTGATGGTTATTTATTAAATGCAACTGCAAAATAAGTAACCATGGCCCCACAGAAAGTTCCTAGTAAAGTTCCTTTGGTAAAGAAAGTGAGAAACATGGTGGAATTCAAGAAAGAACTTATTAAAAAATATGAGAGTGGTGTACGGGTGCTGGAACTTGCCAGGATGTATGGAAAAAAACAAATCAACAATCACTTCTATCCTGGCAAAGAAAGAACAAATCAAGGAAGCTGATGTGGCAAAAGGAGTAAATGTGCTAACAAAACAAAGGTCACAAATAATGGATGATATGGAGAAGTTATTGTTGTTGTGGATCACTGAAAAACAATTAGCGGGAGACAGTGTTGTGGAGTTGATTATTTGTGAGAAGGCAAGGCAGTTGCATGAGGATCTTGTAAAGAAAATGCCTGGAACAAGCACTGCTGTTAGTAAATTTAGGGCCAGCAAAGGCTGGTTTGAGAGATTTAAGAAGCATAGTGGCATACACAGTGTGGTAAGGTATGGTGAGGCTGCAAGTTCTGACAAATGTGCGGCTGAAAAATATGTGCGTGAATTCAAGGGGTACGTAGAGACTGAAAAATTCCTCCCCAACAAGTGTTCAATTGTGACGAAACAGGCCTCTTTTGGAAGAAAATGCCAAAGAGGACCTACATTACGCAGGAGGACGACTAAAATGCTGGGAGCAAGGGGCTAGTAACCCCTTCTCCTGTATACGTTACTAAAGCTAAAAAGAGAAACTTTTGTTTTTCTTTTTGGGCCACCCTGCCTCGGTGGGAAACAGCCAATTTGTTGAAAGAACGAAGAATGTATACAGTGGTACCTCGGCACATGAACAGCTCCCAATTCGAACAATTATGTAAGTGTATTTTTGTAAGTGCTTTTGTAAGTTTATTACTGGGAGTCTGAAACAGATTAATCTAATTTACATTATTCCTTATGGGAACAAAGTCATTCGGTATCGGCACTTGAACAGCTTTCTGGAACGAATTAAGTTCGTAACCTGAGGTACCACTGTATATGTATATCACCATGGGGAAGTGAAACGGAATTTTTCCTCCTTAAGCCATGCATGTCGTAAGAGGCGACTAAAATGCCGGGAGCAAGGGGCTAGTAACCCCTTCTCCTGTATATATTACTAAATGTAAAAGGAGAAACTTTCGTTTTTCCTTTTGGGCCACCCCGCTTCGGTGGGAAATGGCCGACGTGTTGAAAGAAAGAAGAAAAAAGAGAAACTTTTGTTTTTCTTTTTGGGCCACCCTGCCTAGGTGGGATATGGCTGGTGTGTTGAAAGAATTATATTTTTTACACACTGCCCATCTCCCACTGAGGCAGGGTGACCTAAAAAAAGAAACACTCACCATCATTCACACTATCACTGTTTTGCCAGAGATGTATAGATATAACAGTTCAGATGTCCCTCCATATAGCAAATATTCCTACCCTATCTCCAAGACTCAAGTTCAGCTAACTGGTTTCCCTGAATCCCTTCACAAAATGTTACCTTGCTTACACTCCAACAGCTCGTCAGGTTCCAAAATCCAATTTGTCTCCACTCCTATTTAACATGCCTGATGGATGTCTAAACCCCTTGTACACAAAAACCTTTACCTCCTCCCCTCCCTCCATCCTTTCCTAGGATGACCTCAACCTTGCCTTCCCTCAACTACAGATTTAAACACCCTCCAAGTCAACCTATTTTGCTCCATTCTGTCTAAATGACCAAACCACCTTTAACAACCCCTCCCTAGCCCTCTGGATAATATTTTCAGTAACTCCACACCTCCTAATCTCCAAACTACAAATTCTCCACATAATTTGGAGTCCTGTGAATGATTTCTTAACTTGGTTTAACAATATTTTTGTCTAAATTAGTTTGATTATTTTTAAATGTATTAAGAAATTATTTTATTTTGAAGGAAATTTATATATTATTGGATGTTTTCTTCTAGGGCGATCTACGGAGAATGTGGAGTGAACCATTCATCATTCAGACACAGAGCAAGAACTTGGAAGTGTGACTCAGGATGATGCTTAGAGTGTAGCCATAAGTGTGGTTCATGTGTGTTCTTAGTATTGAAAAGTGTGAAGCTCAGTAACTCAAGCTTCTGGATTCTTGGCTGTGCAAATTGCAGTTCTAGTGAAGTGACAAGAAGAGTATTATATGTTTTAACTGGCTTACTCCACTTACTTTGTGGACAGACAATTCCAGATACTGTACATAAGTATACATACATTTTATATATAGATATACATATATGTATGTATGTATATGTATATATATATATATATACACACACACACTAAAATAAATGAACATACATACTAGTTTAGTGTTGAAATAATACGAAAAGAAAAATAAAGGTCGATAAAAAATAACAGTACTTCCATGCCTTTAAAACACAGTGATGATGTGTTTTTATGTGTACAATATTTTGAGTGGCATCATTCTGTTGCAGTAGAGCTGGCCATAGGCAGACTTGCTATTGTATAAGTCACATACTTTTCATTCTTGTTCCCCTCAAATTGCAGAAAATATATTTTTTCTTGTACAGTACTCATTGTTGTGAGGTGGCATAAACTAGCAGGCACACCATTGCTGACAGTGAGGACTTCACTGCAAGCACCTCTGCTTTCTGTAGGGTATAGTAGCTTGCCTTAAGTGTAAGCACACAGTTGCAGTCTTGTAGGACTAGATCCCAATTGCCATCTAATGGATTGAACTTCAGTGGTAGTGCTGTATACTAACCAGTGGACAGAGGTACAGTACTTCAGTGCATGCTATTGCGTGATGAGAAACATTGCACTATTGCTGTATGCCACTGAATTTTTCATAAGCATTACTACTGATGACACATGCCATCCCTTGGTTCAAAGTACTCTGCTGATGCCGTGTATCATCTAGTGGTCAGAAATTTTATGTTGGTGCTGTAAATCATTGGTCAAAAATGTTACCCTTTTTTCTGTATGTCGTGTTATGATCATGGAAACATCAGCTCTATCACCAATTGTCTAATATCTTGTTCATAACCAATACTAAGACTGCTGTGTTGTAGTCTTGAAAGCAAAGTTAATGGCCCCATAATTATAACCTCAGTGTTTTTTTTTTATTTTTCAACTGTAAGACCATCTATCAGTGAAAAAAGTTATACCGTCTGCCATTAGTGGTTGGAGCGGCAACATAAGAGTATCATGAGAACCTTAGTATATAGTGTATCCAAATATTGTACATAGCTGATGTACAGAACAGCAAGAGATTACTGAAGTAGCATGTCATTGTATGACACTTCTGGCAGCTGATTTTAATCTTATTTTCCATTCACATACTCAGGCTAAGTGTTGGTATGAGAGATTCTCTTATTGTGTTCCTATTCTTTGGTGGAGTCTGAAATAACAAGTATAAAAATATATATTGCCAGTAATATTAAAGAGTCGCTTGATCATATTTGGACAAAAAAAAAAAACCCAGAATATTCATATTTTCCCATTTTAATATATAGAAGAGACAAAGTTAGTGTGCAAAATAGGTTATAAATTTAAAAAAGTTTTTAAATACAGTGGTACCTCGGTATATGTCCTTAATCCATTCCAGGACCTTGGACTTGTACCAAATAGGACGTATACCAAACGAATTTTCCCATAAGAAATAGTGTAGGGAAAACGATTAATCCGTTCCGATGAAAAAAAATCCTATTGTTATTGGCATATTATACATTGATGGGGTTGTATAAAATAATTTAAACCCTGCTTAATACTAAAATATGTAATTTAAACACTGCTTAATACTAAAATACATACATAAATACAAAGGAATTAGATGAAATAAATGCAAATTTAACCTCACTTTATTTTGCTGAAAAGAGTCGAGTGCCTACTAGGATAGTGCTGAGAAGGGAGGAGGAGGAAATGTTATTGTTTGGAAGGAGAGTGCCCTTATGTTTTCTGTCTTTTTCCCTATTTGGACCTGGTTGAAGCTCACTAGGTTTGTCCAAAGAACTTTGCTTCTGCCTTCTAAGGATGTTTCGGAAATGTGACATTGTCTGGTCATTCCAGACAATACTATTACTGCTTGTTTGGGCTTAGTTGGGGTGGTACTTCTCTGCAAAGTTTTTGACGTCCATCCATTTGGCAAAGATTTCCTTGATTATTGAAGTAGGGGCTTCCTCTATCTCCTCTTCCAAGCCTGAAGAGAGTGCATCCATCTTAGTCTTGTGCTCCTCCTCCTCCTCCTCAAGTTCCTGCAGCTCCTCAGTGGTCAGCTCTTCCCTGTGCCCCTCCACTAATTCCACATCGAGAGAGAGGTAAACAAAGGTAGCATGCGGTGTCGTGACTCATTTTGACCCATACAAGTTCTAGCACGTGAATCGTATTCCAAACAAAGGTCGTATACCAAGCAAAAATTTTTGCTTCCAAACAGGACGTATACCAAGTTGGACTTATTCCAAAGCGGACGTATACCGAGATACCACTGTAATGGATATGAATTTAATCTCATAACTCTCATTTGGAGAGAGATTCCTTCCACAATGTTCAAAGTTAGCAGTGTTCATCAGAAACAATTTAAAAAAAATCTTTAAATTATCACTTATATTTCAGTTTCAGCGAAGAACCATAATTTATTAATATATTAATTATACTATAACAAAATTGAATTTACCATTGCTGGAAACATTTTGGTACTTAAAATAGGTCTACCAAATTATAGGATTGGAATATACCTCAAGAGTTCATTATTCATACATTGTTATAGAAGAGTACATCTCAGATATAAATAAATAAATAAATATGCATGCATAGTTTGTCAGTATATCACTAAGAAATTTATTCACCATCATTATGCATCAGTTGGAAATTTACTAATTGCTGCAATATGCCAGTTGGTAACTAGTCATCTGTCATGGTATAATATTTAAATGTTAGCTATTTGTCATAATATAAGAGTTGATAATTTGTTCCTCATCAATTTAAATAGAAAATTTGCAAACTGTCGTAATAAGCTAATGTGCAAGTTGACATGATAACCAGTTCAAAATTTGTTAGCTATCACAATTTACCAAGTATAATTAAGCTAGCTGGCCTAGACTGCTACCTGCAAAAAGTGCCAGGTTAGCTAGGCTGTAATGGCTATGTGGGCCACTAGTAGCAACAGCCTCTTTGACCAGGTAATTAGCAGGAAAGTGTGGCTTTAGGCCAGGCTGCAAGGGTAAAATCCTTGAAAATGGTCACAGGTTTGTTGCATGTATGTTATACCATGTGAAAATTTGCTAGCTGTCATGGGATACCAGTGAAGCATTAATTAGCATAATGGATGTTTTGGTACCATGGCAGGCTTACCCCTTGTCCTCCCCACCTAAAAAAAATTAACAAAAATCAGTGTACCCTGTAGTGATGATACAGCTGGCATGAGGCATGCACTTAAACACTTGTTTGTTTTTAAGTTTCTAACTTAAAAAGCTAAAACCTGGTATTGTCAGGTTTTACCAATAGAATCTAGAATTGAGATTTCTATGATAGAACCAAACAAATCTTCACCTGACTTCCCAATCCTTAATCAGTCTACCTTCGGTTATTATTTTTATATTCAAAGGGAAGTGCTATACCCACAATGGCAGACTCCTTTAGTGCTTTGCAAGCTATTAAAAAATTTGATTCACCTCATCCCCTAGTTCTTTGTATACAACTTTGGTTACACCGCATTACTAGTTATAAACTGGCACCTAGCCACATGGAAAAACTGAAGTAACAATGAGAGTCGTCGTCGTCACTTCCTCAAAAGGAAAAATTCTCATACGATGATGATGCCCATACGCTTTTAAAGAGATCGTTTTCTGTTGGGTCCCTAGTCATGTTGATGTTCAGGGCAATGAGCAGGCAGACTGCTGCATGATCTGCAGTACATGACCTACCAGTTTCATATAGAGGTATGTATTCCATTCTCTGACTATTTTGCTGTAATCTCTACCCACCTTCACAACCATTGGCAACAATGTTGGTCTTATATGACTCGTAACAAATTACGTGTACATTCTATCAAACCAAGTTTGGGTTTCTGGCCGCCTTGTCATCGATACCGAGGTTGGGAGACAACACTCTCTCGTCTTCGCATTGGACACACTCGTCTAACTCATGGGTATCTCATGGAGAGGCATCCTGTTCCACTTTGTGAGAATTGTCTAGTTCCTGTTTCAATTTCCCATATTCTATTGGACAAAATTTTCCTCCAACATCGTCACCTCTCTAACGCCCTTACTTTATTAGCACTCCTCACAGCCCCTCCTAACTTTACCTTTGTCATCTCCACCCTTATTTATCCTTAGATCCTGCATCAATTCCTACCCTGCAGCTTTGGCACTTCCTTTTGATGATAATAATAATAATAATATACCCACAATGGCCATCCAGTAGTCTAATCTTGCAAAAGAGAAATTACTTCGTAAAATCTGCCCAATATTCTGTGAAAATAAATTTTAAGATTTTATGGTCAACTTTAAATAATTATTTTTTATTCTAAGAGAAGTTATATTTGCAGTGACTGGTTAATCAAAATTTTACATAACTCATCATTAAACTAATATTTAATGATAATGGTTAGCATGCTTGTTTGATAGCTAGTCTCTCATGACCCAATTAATAATCCAGCAGCTTTGATAAAAATTTAAAAAATGGGGCTTACCTTATTCAAACCTGTAAAGTGAACTCTCAATTCCAGTTTCTCCTATAGAGTATTTGGATTCTAGCAGATTCAATTTTTTTTTTTACACCGGCCGTCTCCCACCAAGGCAGGGTGACCCGAAAAAGAAGAAAGAAAAAAGTTTTTTCTTTTTACATTTAGTAATGGATTCAAACTTCTCCCACATTTTTAAAGTAATGTGAAAACGGGTAGCATTGCATGGAACTTGCAGAATCATAAAACACTATTGTAAAGACAGAATTGTGATGAATGTTTATTGGATACTGTGGTTTAAACTTTTTGGATATTTTTATGCCTTTGACAAATTAAAAAACTATTAAGAAATACTTGAATGTTAGGAAAGATTCCTCTCCATTTATTAATTCTTAAAATTTGGTATTAGGTTATCATTATTTTGTAAGGACATACAAAAAAATGCCTTCATATATTTCTTTTTTTCCCAACCCATAGTTATGCTTAAGGAAGTCTCTTTTTTGTCCTCCTGCAAAAATTATAATTATCCTGGATCTAAGACTAGTTTAATATAGCTTCTATTTGATTATCCCATTAATTAATATCAAATTTGCAATTGATTCATTTGCCAGTAATTAAGCAGCTTCCATGTACAGTACTGATGATTTAAAGTTATTTAATATGATGAAGCAGATATATTTCACATAAAATAATAGTAGAACATGCCATGGGCAGGCATAATAAAATCACAAGACATGCTGTATTTGTACAATTAATATTCTTCAGGCTTTTGGTAATGTTCTTTTCTAGATAAGAGAATAATTGTCGTTAATTATGTCATTAGGTAATTACTTTTAATAGCAATGAGGATTTTTATTTTATACATGTGTAATAAAAAATTTCCCCAAATGACTATACAAATATTGCATAAACGTTAATGGTTACGCTTGTGAAATCCATAATTTGAAATCATGCCAGTTTGTTCATAATTCTTCTCTTCACACTATATCGCATCATCTCTACAGTGCTGCAGTGTAAGTTGTCACAAAATGGCAGCTCTGGAAAGAGATGCTGCAATACTTTTAGAAAGGGCTCCACTTGCAAAACATTTAAGTGTACATTGGACCCCCGAGTAACGAACACCCCGGAAATCGTACAATTATGTAAGTATAATACAGTGGACACCCGAGTTTCGTAAACCCCGGAAATCGTACAATTATGTAAGTGCTTGTGGAAGTGTCTGAAATAGACTAACCTACGTGACATTTTTCCTTAAGGGAGTAAATTCGTTCGGTAATGGCGCTTGAGCAGACTTCAGGAGTGAAGTTTTTACGAAACTCGGGGGTCCACTGTATTGTAAGTGCTTGTGGAAGTGTATTTTTGGGGGTCTGAAATAGACTAACCTACGTGACATTATTCCTTAAGGGAGTAAATTTGTTCGGTAATGGCACTTGAGCAGGCTTCTGGAATGAAGTTTTTACGTTACTCGGGGGTCCACTGTACATTTATATTAATTTTATTTTCAAATCTTTAGGAGTTCACACACTGCAATCAGTTCAGGAACTCGGTAACTGCAGCTTGTGTTAAAAGAGGTTTCACCATCCAACTGATATTACCTAAATAAATCTGCTGATAACTGAAAATATGTGGGGGATATTTTAAGTATTTTTATGTTGTTTATGCACAGATCGTTAGAAAAGTTAGCTATGACCTTCCCATAATGAGAAAATGTGTACTGTATATGAAATAAGTGTGTTGTATATTTTAAGTTTATTGAAAGTTCTTTTAACAAATGTTTGTAGTAAACACATTGCAAAAATACTGTATAGTAATTGTACACATTAGTTGTAACAAATAAATTTACAAAAATAAAATTGAAATCACATGCAAGAATTTGCTAATGGTAGACTTATTGTGATAGATGTAGTAAAGTTATGCAAATTTCAATTTGTACTGTGTTATACTAGTCTGTCAAGGGAACTACAGTCGGGAAAAGTGTTCAGCAGTCACTTTGAGCCCACTAACTAGTAGTGCTGCCAAAACTTTTAGAAAAATTTTGACGTTTTCCTTGTGCTGTTTTTCTCCAAGTTACTTGGTAACTGAATTTTTCAGCCAAAAACAATATAGATGTACAAGAAAAGTAATCTGAATATGTTTACAGTGCTAGGTAGTGCTGTATAATGAATAGATGCGTTAGATATGAATTTATCTTCAGACTATGATCCTCTGTTGTGTAATGAATCTCATGTCATGGTATACTTACATTAATGCTATATTTGTAACATGTCATATGTATACCTCTCACACTGACACTCATACTCATTGAAGTTAAAAACTGATCATCTCTTTTTAGTCTTTTACGTGGAATAAATCATTACTATGAAATTGTTTTTAATATTCCATATAGTATACTCCAATAGCACGTCAATCCATAAAATTCCTGTATAAGAACCCTCCTTTAACTGACCTATTGCTAACACTGAAGACTGTGCTGTATGGGAACCCTCCTGTAATTGACTTGTTAACAATTAAGTGTTCAATTGGAACTATATTATTTGTCCTCACAAGTGAAGTCAATGTTCGTCAACATCTCACACTTTCCACTGCTTTCAGCACTCATTTTATTATGCTCATGGGAAAACACTAAAACCACAAAGGTCATAAAATGCATTGGGAATGGGAGGCAATCAGATATGATCCATGGAAGAGGAAGGCAGCTACAATTCTTCAGATCAAGAGTTAGTGCTTATATTTTTTCTTGTGAATGGACTTCAACTTGGCATTTACAGTTTTAAATTTTGTTTTTATGCTCTTTCTAAACTGGGAGCTTCGCATGTTATAGATCCAAGGGTTCCAAGCACCTCCAGCCAGGAATAACCACCAAGATAAGTAGGTAAACAGATTATACCAATGAAAAGTATAATCAATGATGTTGAAAAAGATATTGATAATTAGTGGAAGGACTGATATGGAGAAGAGAAGAGTCATGAGTATCATTGTTATAATAATTTGAAGATTCTCTTCATGTAATTTGCCAGTAACTTTCATATTAAGAATCTTCCACTCTAATGCAACTCGTTTTTGTTCACGTATAAAGTAAATAATTGCTAAACATGAGAAAATAAAAGTAAACACACACATTAAAGATAGAAATATCAGACGCAAATGAAGTGACCAATACAGGAGGGTTTGTGGTTTATTTTCTAATAATCCTATTGGAATTTTAGTAATGGTTGACCACCTTGCATAAAAATGGTCGTTGCCATCATACATAAATAACAAACTATCAATGAAAGACATAACCCATATAAGGCCAATTACAACTTTCGTCCGAGTAGCAGAAAAATATGCATTGTATTTGATACTTCGACTGGTTAAAATAAACCTTTCTACACTTAACAACAAGAGAGAGAGCAATGAGACTAAGGAACATAAGCTGAATACAAAAGCTTGAAACAAGTGATAACCACTATTCACTTCACTTATAATATAAAATTCAAGCCCTTCAGATCTATTATAATAGTACCAAGATTGTTCTTCTGAGTTTACATTTCCTACAATTAAAGAGAACTGGTAAGTAACAGAGGGAATCACAACAAAGATGCCATTGAGAAAGTCAGCAATAGCTAAAGAGGTACGAATCATGCTGGATTCCTGCCCTCTGTGTTCACCAGAAACCATCACCACCACCACTATCATGTTTCCCACAACCCCAACTACTCCAATGCATGTAGCTGCTGATACAAGGAGTACTTCACTTACTTGGCAAGACAATGGTAAGAAATCCCAATTACTATTGAGACCAAACTCCTCTGGCTTACCCACCCAAAGAATATTATACAATGAATAACAACAAGGAAAATAGATATTTGCATCATAGTGTATAGTGCTCTCACTGTAATTTTCCCAGTTAGCATACTCATTGAATAAATATAAACATGATTCCTCACTTGTAGGTATATTCTTTGATAATTTAATAAGTCGAAATGGAATATCATTCACCTTGGAGTCAATAACTCTGAAGGTTCCATCACAGATATAATTAAAGCAATATTCGTCTTCCTCTAATAAAGATTCAATCAAAAGAGGTATGAAATATATGTCCATGGCTGAAGGTCGCTGGCATATAGAAATATTAAAGAAAATTACTTTTTCATCAAAACACACAGTCAAAAACTTTCTCTTCTCACAATGATTGAACCTCTGGAAAAAAGGTAAACACACTGCAATGAAATTTTCTTCTGCAAAGCTTTTAAAGTTTGTATAATTTCCTATAGTTTTCAACGAATATAAAGCATGTGTTCCATACATGATCACATAAAGATAGAGTTGAGTCAACCTTTATATTTAAAAAATCTTTTTCCAAACATTTGTCTTCAGAATGAGTAAGAAACTTTGAAGAAAATTTCGTAGGAGGATGATGGCAGAGAATCATGTGTGAAAGGTCTAAGAAGGAAGGTAATATCTCGTTTTTGCCATATTCATCACTGTGCTCTTCTTCTCTGGAACTCAAATGAAAGTCGCTTTGTTTAAGAAAATCAGTAGAGTATTCTTTCACTTTCATATGATTATCATCAACAGAACTTTTGTGAGCCAAATTTACTGAAGTTGTAATAACACTCTGCTTATCTTGCACTGAAGACAATGATTCAAAATTAAGGATGTTCTTTTGCTTTTCAGATGTTTCCCACTGATGATTTTTAGTTGACCTTATTTCTTGAAATAAGGGTATTTTTGAGGTGAAATTCCAGAAAATATCAGATGCAGAACTATTATCATCCGGATTTTGGGCATTTGCAGAAAAGTTCTTAGCATACTGTGAGATTAATGGATTTTGCACTACCTCCCAGTGCCCATGGATGATTGGGAACATTATTAGTGCCATCAGCAATATTAAAGTCAATGATGCAGAAATGTGCAGTATCTGAATGGCCATCATCATTGCTGCAAAAGAAAGAAAAATATATTTTTCCTACACAGTATAGTATGTTAGTTGTTAGTTTAGTAGAACTACAGTGGTACCTCGACTTACGATGGTCCCCAAACTCACCCTTTTATGTAAGTTTATTTTTTTAAATGCTTTTGTAAGTGTAAGTTTGGGGGTCTAAAAGGACTAGTCTATTTTACAACATTTCTTAAGGAGATAAATTCGTTTGGTAATGGCACTTGAACAGCATTCTGGAATGAAAAAATATCGTAAGTCGAGGTACCACTGTATTTGGTTTTTAATTACTATTTATATTATATCTTAGCAGGGTATAGTTGAATTTAAACAAGTTTAAGTGGCTTAGTTTTTTACAATAATCAGTCAGACTATTTTTCTAGAATGGCTGGTAATATGTCACTGTGGATAAAATACTCTGATATTTCTTGAATATTTGTGAGCGAATTGTCTCTGAATTCATTATTTTTCTCCTTTTTCCCCCACATATTGATGCAGGGTGACAATAGTCCCTCTGGTAAAGTTTGTATTTTGTTTTGTCTATATCAGCTGATGCTGCATACCCCAAGATAACCCCAATGAAAATAAGTCACTTTGTCTTACTTTTAGGATTATCCTAGGTAATTTACACATGTTATCATGTATGGTAATTTATGTACTGTATTTGTGTGTACCTGTACCTAAATGAATTTATTTGTAGCCCAGCTAAAGCCAGGCAATAATGACATCTAAGAATCTGCTAATTTTGTTGGATGCACCATAGACATTTGGCTCCTCCTGCATAACAGAATAATGATAAATATAGTGACTAGTGTCAGTCTACCTAGTATCAATTTAATTTATTTGAAGTTGTTTTATTCTCTTCTTCAGGATACATGCAGTCTGCTTAGAGGTTTCTTCTCCTGATAACGGCACAAGTAGTGATGTGGAGTGATGAGTTGTTTCAGGAATGTCTTTGTCACTGCATTTGCTTGTGGGAATCAACTTTCAAGTGCTCCTTTTGCCTCTACTTCGTGAAAATACTGCATTTTTGAGGGTATTTATATGTTGCCTAGTTTGTTGGTAAAGGAAAAGAATAAGGTTAATGCTTTAGTTATACTGTTTTGCTTTATGTATAATGGGAAGATACTATCTAAAAAAAATTCAGTGGTGAAGGAAATGTTCATAGTAGCAAGATCATATTTGAAGATGGTTCTTACACTTTGATGTCAACAACAGTTTCTGTATCGTTTCTGGAACATTGTGGTGAGTACAGTTTTCATTAATATCAGGTAAGTACCTGTAGCTGTGGACTGTTAACTTAGTATGCCATAGTCTGGCCATTGCTATATCTATTACTCTAGTTTCATGCCTTGTGTGTGTCCACACTTCCCAACTCTTTAATAGTGTTCTCATGAGCATGACATTTTCCAGTTTTCAATGAATTTGTTTGTGAAGATAGTTTTATGGGTTCCTTTATGTGCTATATGAAGAGTTGGTAGTGGTGTAGTGAATACTGTATTGTGCATTATTTTAGAAAATTCATCAACTTTTTCGATGTTTGTGACTGCAGTGTGTGGGTACCCACTGAAAGGATATTTGATAACCCTGAGAATGACTTTCATGTAGGAGGGTGAAGTAGGGATATAATACTATAATAATCATCATCATAATAATAATAATAATAATAGTACGTAATATATTTATTTCTACAAGTACATGTGCAAGGTATACAGGTCTAACTGACATCAGTGACATACTACTAGCACTTTTTAAATTACTACATACTGTATAATTGCCAATCAGCAGTGAGTCAATTAATACAAGGGTTTGATAAATTTCACATACAGTAGGGCCCTGGTTTATGGTGTTTAGCCTTACGGCGTTCCGCTAATATAAGAAACACGTTACATAGCATATAAACATGATACATATACTCACAGTACAATAAATTTCACATAAATATTATTATTATTATTATTAATATTATAGGTGTGGTAGGCAGGCGGAGGGAAAAAATTACGTTTTCTCTGGTCCAGCACCAGAGAAAATGTGTATGAATCTTCGTTTGGCCCAGTCACTCCCCTCCGCTTTTGTTTACAATTCTCGGCATGAATTCTCATTACTTCTCCCTTCGTTTATGATGGCATCTAAAGGTAGTTGTTAGAAACGATTAAACTCAATGAACAAGGTATGTATAGATGGTAATAATATGGCTCTGGGCTGCATTAAACATCGTATACTACATATGTAGGTAGGTGCAGCTATGTAGCCAGACGGACTACGTAGCTACATCTACCAGACTTCCTACAAGTAAATACTACTCGCCTCATATCCTACATTAAGACTACACATATTTTAGGGTAAATAATGAGTGTACTGTATGTGCATTTTATCTCTCTGGGCTGCTTTAAATATCGTATATTAAGTTTGGGACAGGGAGCCAGGGCTACCTACACCTGACTTCCTACAAATAAGTACTACTCACCTCTCGCCCTACATTAAGATTACAAATATTTTAAGGTTATTAATGTATGTATTTTACTTTTTATTGTGTTTTTTAATGCCTAGTTCTATTCTATTACTAACTTAATATAAGTTAGTGTAAACTTGTTGTCTGGCATTTATATGCATTTATAAGTAGAAAAAATGGCTTTCTGCTTTCCGGCAGTAGCCTGGAACCTAACCTGCCGTATAAGTGGGGCCCTACTGTATTTCAATAATGAAGACAGAAATGTTGTTCAGTAATTTCCATTCCATTTTAAGATGGAAGTGAAGAATCCACAATACAGAAGGTGTGTTACTTTCGAGGATTCGTGATCCATCTGTGTATATGTCTTGTATCTGAATGAAGGCTGTGCATTGCAGATGTGAAAACAGAAACTTGCTTCATTTGGTACTATTTTTGGAGTATCATTGTCAAGGTCAGTTATTGTATATGGAATAATATAGTTAAACATTAAAAAAAATTTTTTTTGTTATTGTCTTCAGACCACTAAATAACAGCCCAAGATTGTACTCTACTCCCCGCTTTAAGACCTATGCCTTCCTTTGCGACATCATTTTATGTATCTGAAGTTCATTTCATAATAAATAAATAAATTTTATATACTAGTATATAACATCTTTTAGGAGTGAAGAAGAGCTGGATGTGAGTGTGGGGGAGGTGCATGAGGTATTAGGGGTAAAGCAGCTGGAACTGATGGGATCATGAAAGAAATGTTAAAAGTAGGGGGGGAAGGGAGGATATAGTTTTGGGGCTCTGGTGGTCTGGTGGCTAAAGCTCTCGCTTCACACGGCAAGGGCCTGGGTTCGATTCCCAGCCAGGGCAGAAACATTGGGCGTGTTTCTTTACACCTGTTGTCTATGTTCCCCATCAGTAAAATGGGTACCTGGGTGTTAGTCGACTGGTGTGAGTCGCATCCTAGGACACTGACCTAATCTGCCTGAAATGCTCAGCATAACAAGGGACTTTCTATATACATAGTAGTATGTCACTGATGTCAGCTAGGCCTGTATACCATGTACAGTGGTACCCCGGTTTACGATATTTTTTCATTCCAGAATGCTGTTCAAGTGCCATTACCAAACGAATTTATCTCCTTAAGAAATGTTGTAAAATAGACTAGTCCTTTTAGACCCCCAAAATTACACTTACAAAAGCATTTAAAAAAATAAACTTACATAAAAGGGTGAGTTTGGGGACCATCGTAAACCGGGGTACCACTGTACATGTACTTGTAGTAAATAAAGATATTATTATTATTATTATTATTATTATTAAGTGGTTGGTATACCTGAAGAGGGTTCTGGGGGTCAACACCCCCACGGCCTGGTCTGTGACCAGGCTTTGTTCAATAAATAAAATTATATATATATATAATGGGGAGCATTTGATTGAACTTTGTATAGAAAGAAGTGTGGTTATAGTTAACACATATTTTAAGAAAAAGAGGATAAATAAGTATATAAGATATGATATAGGGCGTAATGACAGTAGTTTGTTGGACTACGTATTGGTAGATAAAAGGCTGTTGGGTAGACTTCAGGATGTACATGTTTATAGAGGGGTCACAGATATGTCATTTCACTTTTTAGTTGTAGCTACAGTGAGAGTAAAAGGTAAATGGGATATAAGGAAAATAGAAGCAGCAAGTAAGAGAGGGGTGAATGTTTATAAACTAAAGGAGGCAGTTAGGGTAAGATATAAATAACTATTGGAGGACAGATGGGCTAGTGAGAGTATGGGCAATGGGGTCAAAGATGTATGGGGTAGGTTTAAGAATGTAGTGTTCAGCAGAAGTTTGTGGTTACAGGAAAATGGGTAGAGTGATTGGTGGAATGATGATGTAAAGAGAGTAACAAGAGAGAAAAAGTTAGCATATGAGAGGTTTTTACAAAGTAGAAGTGATGCAAGGTGGGAGGAGTATATGGAGAGAAAAAGAGAGGTTAAGAGAGTGGTGAAGCAATGTAAAAAGAGAGCAAATGAGAGAGTGGGTGAGATGTTATCAACAAATTTTGCTGAAAATAAGAAAAAATATTGGAGTGAGATTAATAAGCTGAGAAAGCCTAGGAAACAAATGGATTTGATAGTTAAAAATAGGAGAGGAGAGTTATTAAACAGTGAGTTACAGGTATCGGGAAGATGGAGGGAATATTTTGAGGAATTGTTAAATGTTGAAGATAGGGAAGCTGTGATTTTGTGTATAGGGTAAGGAGGAATAACATCTTATAGGAGTGAGGAAGAACCAGTTGTGAGTGGGGGAAGTGCGTAGGGCAGTGGGTAGAATGAAAGGGGGTAAAGCTGCTGGGGATATAGTTTTGGAGTGGTTAGTGCTTTTATTTAATAAATGTATGGAAGAGGGTAAGGTACCTAGGGATTTTCAGAGAGCATGCATAGTTCCTTTGTATAAAGGCAAAGGGGACAAAAAAAAGAGTGTAAAAATTATAGGGGAATAAGTCTGTTGAGTTCTCCATGGGGCAGTGGAACAGAATTCTTCCTCCGTAAGCCATGCGTGTCGTAAGAGGCGACTAAAATGCCGGGAGCAAGGGGCTAGTAACCCCTTCTCCTGAATATATTACTAAATGTAAAAGGAGAAACTTTCGTTTTTCCTTTTGGGCCACCCTGCCTCGGTGGGAAACGGCCGACGTGTTGAAAGAAAGAAAGAAGTCTGTTGAGTATACTACCTGGTAAAGTGTATGGTAGTTATTATTGAAAGAATTAAGAGCAAGACGGAGAATAGGATAGCAGATGAACGAGGAGGCTTTAGGAAGGGTAGGGGGTGTGTAGACCAAGTGTTTGCAGTGAAACATATAGGTGAACAGTATTTAGATAAGAGTAAAAAGGTTTTTGTGGCATTTATGGATTTGGAAAAGGCGTATGATCGGGTGGATAGGGGGGGCAATGTGGCAGATGTTGCAAATGTATTGAATAGGAGGTAGGTTATTGAAAGCAGTGAAGAGTCTTTACGAGGATAGTGAGGCTTAGGTTAGAGTATGTAAGAGAGAGGGAGATTATTTCCCATTAAAAGTAGACCTTAGGCAGGGATGAGTGATGTCACCATGGTTGTTCAATATATTTATAGATGGAGTTGTAAGAGAAGTGAATGCTCGGGTGTTGGCAAGAGGTGTGGGGTTAAAAGATAAAGAATCTAACACAAAGTGGGAGTTGTCACATTTGCTCTTTGCTGGTGACATTGTGCTTTTGGGAGATTCTGAAGAGAAGTTGCAGAGGTTGGTTGATGAGTTTGGTAGGGTATGTAAAAAGAAGGAAATTAAAAGTGAATATAAGAAAGAGTAAGGTGATGAGGATAAAAAAAATTAGGTAATGGAAGATTGGATATCAGATTGGAGGAAGAGTATGGAGGAGGTGAATGTGTTCAGATATTTAGGAGTGGACGTGTCAGCAGATGGATCTATGAAATATGAGGTGAATCATAGAATTGACGAGGGGAAAAAATGTGAGTTGTGCACAGAGGAGTCTGTGGAGACAAATAAACTTTATCCATGAAAGCAAAGAGGGGAATGTATGAGAGTATAGTTATACGAATGCTCTTATATGGGTATGAGGCATGGGTGGTGAATGTTGAAACAAGGCGAAGGCTGGAGGCAGTGGAGATGTCATGTCTGAGGGCAATGTGTGGTGTAAATATAATGCAGAGAATCCGTAGTTTGGAGATTAGGAGAAGATGTGGGATTACCAAAACTATTATCCAGAGGGCTGAGGAGGGGTTATTGAGATGGTTTGGACATGTAGAGAGGATGGAACAAAATAGAATGACTTCAAGAGTATATAAATCTGTATTGGAGGGAAGACAGGGGTAGGGGTTGGCCTAGGAAAGGTTGGAGGGAGGGGGTAAAGGAGGTTTTGTGTGCGAGGGGCTTGGACTTCCAGCAAGCGTGCATGAGCGAGTTAGATAGGAACAAATGGAGACAAACGGTTTTTAGGACTTGATGTGCTGTTGGAGTGTAAGCAAGGTAACATTTATGAAGGGATTCAGGGAAACCGGCAGGCCGGACTCGAGTCCTGGAAATGGGAAATACAGTGCCGGCACTCTGAAGGAGGGGTGTTAATGTTGCAGTTTTATAACTGTAGTGTAAGCATGCCTCTGGCAAGACAGTGATGGAGTGAATGATGAAAGTTTTTCTTTTTCGGGCCACCCTGCTTTGGTGGGAAATGGCCGATGTGTTAATAATAATAAATGAGATAACATGAGTCTTAATCAAGCTTTCCAGGCTAAATAAACACCAACACATATAAAAACTTTGAGACAGATTTATATCATGTTAAAAGATGCACATTCGAAAGTTACTTCCATAGTATACATAATGTAACAGTGTTGTTTATAGTTTTCTCTCTCTCAAGTTGACCTTTCATGATACTTGATAAATATCTGCTACGGATGCAAGTGAGGTTTCACCAAGCTGGAGCTTGGAAAAACCCACTGAATCTCCAGATAAGCAAGCACCCCGCCAGTGTCAGTTTATTTACTGGTGCTCAATTGTAGATAAATATGTATCTTATACTGTGTCAGTGCTTCGATAATTGTGTCCTTGTCTTGGCTTCATAAATTTAGTGCTTGGAGTAGAGTACTTGGCTCTCTTCATTGCTGGTAATCAGTTGCAGGGACGGGATGTCTACCTCCATTCAATAAAGGCCATTTTTCATATCAGCATTTGATAGCATTGCACAAGGCTACAACATGAACTATGATGAGTAAGACACATGTACAACAGTTAGGTATCTTTACTGTTGAAACGTTTCACCTACACAGTAGACTGAAGAAGCCTACTGTGTAGTTACAGTATAACATCTTTATTATGCACCCCATACCCATCCTGTGGGCGGTAGCCAAAGGATTACAGAGGTACATAATGGGTCCAGGGACTGGGCCCCAAAGTTTTGATAGCTGAACAAGGTACAAAGGTAATGAACTCACAAGTTACAAAGGTAATGAATCATCTACACATTTATACATGGTTACAATCATGAACAAATTATAAAGTAATGAGCAATTCACACGTCCACACCCGGTCATAACTGTAATGAGTTATTAGTGCAAATATTAATTGGGTCACACACACGAGCGCACGCATACACACACACACACACACACACACACACACACACAGGACCCATACATAGCCTTAAGAAGAGGTATGATAAGGTCATGGACCAGGAAGAGTGACCTAGTAGCGACCAGTGAAGAGGCGGGGCCAGGAGTTATAACTCAACCCCTGCAACCACAATTAGGTGAGTACACACGAGCACACGAGTGCGCACACACACATAGAAGCACATTCGGGGCCAGGAGCTATGACTCGACCCCTGCAACCACAACTAGGCGAGTACACACGAGCGCGCATACACATGAGCGCGCATACACACGAGCACGCACATACACGAGCACACACGAGGAGCTATATGTTGACCCCTGCAACACAAATAGGCGAGTTTATCATACCCAACATGTTGGTGGTAGTCAAAAGATTACAGAGGTACATAGTGGGTCCAGGGAGACTGGGCAACAAACTGTTGTACATGTCTTACTCATCTTGTCGGTATTTTATACCACTCAACAAACATGAACTATATTTACCCAACACCACTACCACGAAAGATGATTTTCCTGTCATACACCATCACATAATGGGAGTTTTTAGACAAGGTAATGAAATCTGTCAGCCTGAGCTGGGACACTTGTGTTCAGTACTGTGATGAGGATATCATTAACCATTCCACCCTGAGTTCAGTAGTTACAGGAGCTTTAATTTCCTTCCAACAGGGTTGACTTACCCTTTTATGTAGAAGACTTTATTCGGATTAGCAACCACGGAGTGGTAATAACCCTAGATAACCCACTTAAGCCATGCTAGTTATTTCCATCGGGGTTACTTTAAATGTCCTCCCCAGGCTGTGATCTATTTGGTGTTAGATAACTTAGGCAGCAGGTACAGTATTAGAAAACTTACTCATTCAGCATATCACACACAGATGAAGTGAAAAGAATGGGACATTAAGAAAAAAATCAAACCTAACAACTCACAATTACCACAGATAAAAAGGAACTACAGTAAATCAAGAAAACTAAAAACAAATAGCAATGTTTAGATGGATAAAGAAACACAATTTGTAATGTAACATGACAGAACTCAATATAATATAGCATGGCAAAATTAATTGTTTAAAAAATGCAGTATTAGAAAGTGGGGCAGAAGTTTGTGGCTATAGGAGGGTGGGTGCAGGAGGAAAGAGGAGTGAGTGGTGGAATGATGAAGTAAAGGGTGTGATAAAAGAGAAAAAGGTAGCTTATTAGAGGGTTTTACAAAACAGAAGTGTTGTAAGATGAGTAGAGTATATAGAAAGTAAAAGAAAGGTGAAGAGAGTGGTGAGAGAGTGCAAAAGGAGAGCAGATGAAAGAGTGGGAGAGGCACTGTCAAGAAATTTTGCGGAAAATAAGAAAAAGTTTTGGAGTGAGATAAACAAATTAAGAAAGCCTAGGGAATGAATGGATTTGTCAGTTAAAAACAGAGTAGGGGAGTTAGTAGGTGGAGAGCTGGAGGTATTGGGTTAGATGGCAGGAATATTTTGAGGAACTTTTAAATGTCGATGAAGAAAGGGAGGCGGTAATTTCATGCACTGGTCAGGGAGATATAACATCTTTTAGGAGTGAGGAAGAGCAGGATGTGAGTGTGGGGGAGGTGCATGAGGCATTACGTAGAATGAAAGGGAGTAAAGCAGCAGGAACTGACGGGATAAGATAAGATTTTGTTCGGATTTTTAACCCCGGAGGGTTAGCCACCCAGGATAACCCAAAAAAGTCAGTGCGTCATCGAGGACTGTCTGTCTTATTTCCATTGGGGTCCTCAATCTTGTCTCCCAGGATGCGACCCACACCAGTCGACTAACACCCAGGTACCTATTTGCTACTGGGTGAACAGGACAACAGGTGTAAGGAAACGCGTCAAAATGTTTCCACCCCGCCGGGAGAAAGAGGGGAAGGTACCTAAGGATTGGCAGAGAGCGTGTATAGTACCTTTATATAAAGGGAAGGGTGACAAAAGAGATTGTAAAAATTATAGGGGAATAAGTTTACTGAGTATACCAGGTAAAGTGTACGGTAGGGTTATTATTGAAAGAATTAGAGGTAAGACAGAGGGTAGGATTGCAGATGAACAAGGAGGGTTTTAGAGTGGGTAGGGGATGTGTAGATCAAGTGTTTACATTGAAGCATATATGTGAACAGTATTTAGATAAAGGTAGGGAAGTTTTCATTGCATTTATGGATTTAGAAAAAGCATATGATAGAGTGGATAGGGAAGCAATGTGGCAGATGTTGCAAGTGTATGGAATAGGTAGTAAGTTACTGAATGCTGTAAAGAGTTTTTATGAGGATAGTGAGGCTCAGGTTAGGGTGTGTAGGAGAGAGGGAGATTACTTCCCAGTAAAAGTAGGTCTTAGACAGGGATGTGTGATGTCACCATTGTTGTAAAATAAGTAAATGCTAGGGTGTTGGGGAGTGGGATTAAATTATGGGGAATTAAGTACAAAATGGGAGTTGACACAGTTAGTTTTTGCTGATGATACTGTGCTTATAGGAATTTCTAAAGAAAAGTTGCGAAGGTTAGTGGACGAGTTTGGGAGGGTGTGTAAAGGTAGAAAGTTGAAAGTGAACATAGATAAGAGTAAGGTGATGAGGGTATCAAATGATTTAAATATAGAAAAATTGGATATCACATTGGAGAGAGGGATTATGGAAGAAGTAAATGTTTTCAGATATTTGGGAGTTGACGTGTCAGTGGATGGGTTTATGAAGGATGAGGTTAACCATAGAATTGATGAAGGAAAAAAGGTGAGTGGTGCATTGAGGTATCTGTGGAGACAAAAAAACGTTATCTTTGGAGGCAAAGAAGGGTTGTAAATGCTGTAGCGAGGAGGAGGCTGGAGGCAATGAGCTGTCCTGTCTAAGGGCAATGTGTGGTGTAAATATTATGCAGAGAATTTGGAGTGTGGAAATTAGGAGGAGGTGTGGAGTTACTAAAAGTATTAGTCAGAGGGCTGAAAAAGGGTTGTTGAGGTGGTTTGGTCATTTAGAGAGAATGGATCAAAGTAGAATGACTTGGAGAGCGTATAAATCTGTAGGGGAAGGAAGGAGGGGTAGGGGTCGTCCTCGAAAAGGTTGGAGGGAGGGGGTAAAGGAGGTTTTGTGGGCGAGGGGCTTGGACTTCCAGCAAGTGTGTGTGAGTGTGTTAGATAGGAGTGAATGGAGACGAATGGTTTTTGGGACCTGACGAGCTGTTGGAATGTGAGCAGGGTAATATTTAGTGAAGGGATTCAGGGAAACCAGTTACTTTAGATTTAGCTGAACTTGAGTCCTGGAAATGGGAAGTACACTGCCTGCACTTTAAAGGAGGGGTCTGGGATAGTGACAGTTTGGAGGGACTATTCTAAACTGTAGTATCTGAGTGCCTCTGCAAAGACAGTGATTATTTATGAGTGAGGTGAAAGTGTTGAATGATGATGAAAGTATTTTCTTTTTGGGGATTTTCTTTCTTTTTGGGTCACCCTGCCTCGGTGGGAGACGGCCGACTTGTTGAAAAAAAAAAATACGTACTGTGCATACAAAGAGACATACTCAGATGTAAATAGAGAGCACCATCAGACATCAAATCATTGAATGGGTGGGATTTGAACCCATGGAAGTGAGTCCTAAAATTCCAAGCATATTCGTATATAAATTTTTAAAGTGGTTTAGGGGTAAGCCAGTGGAAGGTCTCAGGCAGATGACCAAAAGCTGCAATGGCGAGTCATCATATGACTAAGACCCACATTACGAAACACTTGTCCTGTTTTCTGACAAATCTTACTTAACCTAAATTTATCAGCAACTGAAACACATTATACACACGTATATAGTTTTGCTTACACTCTTAGAAACGACGCCTTATCTAAGTACAGTGGTCCCTCGGTTTTCGCCAAAAATTCGTTCCAGAATGCTGCTCAAGTGCCATTACCGAACGAATTTACTTCCTTAAGAAATAATGTCACGTAGGTTAGTCTATTTCAGACACCCAAAAATACACTTGCAAGAGCACTTACGAAAATACACTTACATACATGTTCGAGTTTGGAGATGCATGAAAACCGAGGGACCACTGTATAGCTGGAGAGGTCATACAGTGCCTGGTGATTGAGACGTTATAAAGTTTAAAAGCAAGAGTTAGGCTAATAATGATTTTTTTCAGTGCAGTGCACAATTTTTTATAATTTTCCTAAATGTGTAAATATGAATAATATAATTGTGTATTAAAATATGACACTGATTTGACCCTTCAAGAAATTTTGTGTGAAGAAGGGTGTGCAGTGGCCGTGGAGTGATACAGGGAGGGAGGACACCATAGTGAATTAATGTGTGAGCACTGATTGTTACAATTGTGTAAAGTAATCCAACATCATTGAGGCCATAATGGGGTGTTCCGGCCCGAATTTGTAATTTGGAACCCGTATTAATGTCCCCTGCTGAAGAATTGGGACAGGAAATTTGAGGGACCTCCAGAATTACGCGTAGATGGTGGAAAATAAGGAGATTACGACATCACTCACACAGGGAAGTATGCCATTAGTCCTTTCATTTAGATTTCTCACTGGCCAGTTGGATTCTATTTCTAGGTAGGCGTTGTGGGGTGATCCAACTACAATATAAATGGTAAGGTAATGTGTATAAAATTTATTGTTCTAATGATATGGTTAGGAGAAAACCTTTTCTAGTCTGTAAAAATATTCCCATTAACCATTTCTAACAGTCAGGTCCTAAAATCATATACGTACAGTCCACACTATTTTATAATTTACCATTATTAGTATTAATATTTAATATTGTAATTATTAATTTAATGTCAGGTCAAGCTTTTTTGTGAGTGGTGAAGGAGTGGACATTGAAGGAGTGACAGTCCTGTGACTAAGTCCCACTTACCTCACTGCAGACAGAGTATAGGCTAGGTGGCCAAAGACTGCAAACCTCGCTCAAGGAGAAAGATCTTGCGGTGAGTATGACACCGAGCACGTCTCCGGAAGCTCGGGGAGACATGATAATGACAACAAAATACTGCGTGGAATAGATAAGGTGGACAGAGACAGAGAGACAGGATGTTCCAGAGAGGGGACACAGAAACAAGGGGTCACAATTGGAAGTTGAAGACTCAGATGAGTCAAAGGGATGTTAGGAAGTATTTCTTCAGTCATAGAGTTGTCAGGAAGTGGAATAGTCTAGCAAGTGATGTAGTAGAGGCAGGAACCATACATAGCTTTAAGACGAGGTATTATAAAGCTCATGGAGCAGGGAGAGGACCTAGTAGCGGTTAGTGAAGAGGCGGAGCCAGGAGCTAAGTATCGACCCCTGCAACCACAATTAGGTGAGTACATCAACCAGATAACTCCTGCAGCATATGGGTGCCTGGCAAACCTAAGAATAGCTTTCCGATACCTTAGTAAGAAATCGTTCAAGACACTGTACACCGTGTACGTCAGGCCCATACTAGAGTATGCAGCACCAGTTTAGAACCCATACCTGGTCAAGTACGTCAAGAAATTAGAGAAAGTGCAAAGGTTTGCGACAAGGTTAGTTCCAGAGGGCCTGATAACACTGGAAGACAGGAGGGTTAGGGGTGACACGATAACGACATACAAAATACTGCGTGGAATAGACAAGGTGGATAGAGACAGTATGTTCCAGAGAGGGGACACAGAAACAAGGGGTCACAATTGAAAGTTGAAGACTCAGATGAATCAAAGGGATGTTAGGAAGTATTTCTTCAGCCATAGAGTAGTCAGGAAGTGGAATAGTCTAGCAAGTGATGTAGTGGAGGCAGGAACCATACATAACTTTAAGACGAGGTATGACTAAGCTCATGGAGCAGGGAGAGAGAGGACCCAGTAGCGATCAGTGAAGAGGCGAGGCCAGGAGCTGAGTCTCGACCCCTGCAAGCACAATTAGGTGAGTACCCTGTAAACCTCATGCAGGTAATTTATCACAAGTGCAGTAAACTTAACATTGTTCTAATACAAATGTATAAACACTGAAGTTGTTATTTTAAATGTTTTTTTTTGTGTGGATATGATGATTTAAATAGTTTATTATATATATATATTTTTTGCTATGTAGACCACAATATCTTGCACCTAAAACTAGAGCATTACGGGGTCAGAGGGCACTCTCTCAATTGCCTAAAATCTTATCTTAGTGGTAGACACCAGTATGTATACACAAATAGCGTGACCTCCAATACTCAGCCTGTAGTTGTTGGGAGTGCCACAGGGAAGTGTCCCAGGTCCTCTACTCTTATTTACATCAATGACCTCCCAAATGCATCACGACTCCTTAAGCAGTTCTATTAGCAGATGATACCACTTACGTCCACCCAAACCCATAAAATATCAAACTGGATGACCACTAACAAATTTACTCTCAATTTAGACAGAACCTACTTCATGCTTTTTAATATAATAATAATATATTTATTTATACAAGTACATATACAAGGTATACAGGCCTAGCTGACATCAATAACATACTACTATATAGAAAGCCGCTTGTTATGCTGAGCATTTCTGGCAAATTAGGTCAGTTTTGTCCCAGGATGCGACCCACACCAGTCGACTAACACCCAGGTACCCATTTTATACTAATGGGTGAACAGGGACAGCAGGTGTCTTACGGAAACACGTCCCTAATGTTTTCCAGCCGTACCGGAGATTCGAACTCCGGACCTCAGTGTGTGAGCCGAGTGTGCTAGCGATCGAGCATTAAATATCCAGCTAACCATATCGATAAATGGTTCACCCATTACAAGACACACTGAGGGCAAATTTCTAGGTCTCCACCTTGACTGTAATCTTAAATTTCAGACCTACATCCAGCATATAACTAAGAAAGTTTCCAAAACAGTAGGTATCCTTTCCAAGATACGATACTATGTACCACAACGGAAGCTCCTTACTTTATATCACTATAATATACCCTTACCTCAGTGCTTGGGGATCTACCACGGCCAATCACCTTACACCTTTAATAAGCCAACAAAAAGCGGCGGTTCGGATGATCACAAACTGCGCCAAACAACACATAGTGATGACACTGCAGTGTTTTTATTTACTAGTAGTCCCTTAAGACTGCAGAAACGAGACTCGTTGATTTGAAAACTTCTCGTTATGAAACTTTGCTTCATTTTATGTATATATACATTAGTGTTTCAAGTACCCAGTCAATTCGAAGGAATATATTATGTAGCATACTGTCTGGAAACTTTGTGGAAGGAAAAGAAATAGGCAAAACACTATAGAGAGCTTAGCTACCAACTTGCCTGCGATATATAAATAGCGAATATATTCATTCCAATGGACTTAACTGCATTCATGCAATGTAGATATATGCCCTGAGAGGTGTATCTCCGTATATACACAGAGTTCATTGTAATCCCTCTCAGGAATTGCAGTAATCTTGATTGGTGGTGTACTGTAAATTGCCGTTTTGGCAAATCCCAACACACCAATATGGAACAAGTCACGACCTTCATAAATATTCTCCCACGGCACTAATGTTATATTCAAAATATTTAGCCTGAAAACTTTTTACATTTACATTATAGATAAATTGTAATGTAACTAATGTTAAACAGGAAATTGAACCAGATCTCAAAAATACTCACACATATACAATGAGTGTCGAGACTAAAAATATACTACAGCTCAAGGTTATTAGTGGCCCAAGGAGACTAGAAGTGATCTTAAGTGGAGGAATGGCGTATAGTGACCCTCGAGCCACGCCAGACAGTAAGTGTGAGCAAGACTATACTGTACCAGACTCCCTATCACTCGTTTCCGTCGTATGTGGTAGGGGGATTGAATGTTGTTTGTCAGAATTGTGAAAATTTCTATCTTGGGTTTTAGTCATAACCCACTCAGTAGATTTTTTTATTTATTATAATCAGGGGGAAACGTTAAAATGGAAGGGGTCACATCGCCTGGGGAATGAGAGATATTTATGTTCTATTCAAGGAAGAGGAGGCTTAAGTTCTATTCCTTGAATGAAGAGCACCTCAAGGTACCTTCCTGGAGGGGTCCACTCAGTGGGGCTTTCGGTCATTTGAAAACATTTTTCACCTCTTATACAATTTAAGGATCACAGCGTAGCATTCTAGAAATTTATTATGGAAGAATGAGGTACTAATTTACAAAGACATTACTTTCATCGTTATTATTCGTGATAGAACAATATTCAAGACAATTATAAATTGATTAAATTTAGCCTTAAATACATATTTTTTTCAATACAGGCGCTTTCTGGTACCTAATTATACGTACCTATTTATAGCCCCGGGGAAATATTTACATATAGTGGCTAGAGAATGAGAAGCTATCTGGCTCGATCCAAGGAAAATTAGGAAAGCTGCAAATCATTGAATCAAGAGCTCCCTTTCCTTGAAGGGATATCGAGTGATAGCGCCTGGCCTCGCCTATTAGCTAGCTGTAAACGGGTTCACTCCCACCTAGCTTTATGGCCCCTATCATACCTGTTTTTAAACCTGCGTATGGACTCTGCCTCCACCACTTCATACGGGTCATTATACTTCTTCACAACCCTGAGGCTGAATAAATATTTCCTAACATCCCTGTGGCATTTGTCTTTAACTTTCATCTGTGTGTGTAGTATCTGTAAATAATAAAAATAGTAATAATAATCTTTGTTTCTACAAAGTGCATAATACAACTGGTACAAACGTAGTTGACATTATTAGAAAGTTCGTGGTTAAATGTCTCCACCGCATCTGCTAGGAAAATGATAGGATGGATAATGAAAACCTTCAAAACTAGGGATGCCATACCAATAATGATTCTCTTGAAATCGCTTGTTCTCTCTAGGGTGAAATATTGCTGTACACTAACGGCTCCTTTCAAGGCAGGCGAAATTGCAGACCTGGAGAATATACAGAGAACTTTCACTTCACGTATAAGTACAATAAAGCAACTAAATTACTGGGAACGGTTCAAGTCCCTAGACCTGTACTCCTTGGAACGCAGGCGAGAAATATAATGATAATATACACTTGGAAAATCATACAGAGATAAGCCCCAAATCTGCACACGGAAATCATTCCCTACGAAAGCAAAAAACTCAGCAGACGGTATACCCCCCCCCCCCAGTGAAAAGCAGGAGCATCATGGGTACGCTAAGAGACCACAGTAAGTGTCAGGGGCCCAAGATTGTTCAACTGCCTCCCAGTATACATATGGGAGATTACCAATAGACCCCTGGCTATCTTCAAGAGGGAGCTGGACAGGCACCTAAAGTCAGTACCTGACCAGCCGGGCCGTGGTTAGTACGTCGGTTTGCGTGCGGCCAACAGTAACAGCCTGGTTGATCATGGACCGGGCCGTGTGGGCATTGACCCACGAAACTCCCTCCAGGTATGTAGAGCATTTCGGGCATTGAGTTTATTTAGGTAAAGTTTTACACGAGTTTGGATTATTATTATTATTATTATTATTATTATTATTATTATTATTATTATTATATCTTAACATATGTGTAAATTACTTAAGATAACCTCAAAAAAGTCAGTGACTTATTTTCATTGGGGTTCTTGTGATATTTTACGTGTGTTAGATGTCCACAAACTGATACGTGATGTTTATATACCTTTATATACTTTCAGTTGTTTAATTTCCCCTAGATGTAAACTATTAACATGTTAAAACTAGTTTACTTACAGAGGCCGTGCTATTGCATCACCGAAGACAGATTAGTTATCAGTGGGCCACTGCGGCTATCACCATTACCATCATAACAGCCACTGACATAACCACTACCACCACCACCACTACTATCATACATAATGGTAATAATTTTGATGTTACATACATACGTGCAGACACACACACACACACACACACACACACACACATATATATATATATATATATATATATATTTTTTTTTTTTTTTTTTTTCAACAAGTCGGCCGTCTCCCACCGAGGCAGGGTGACCCAAAAAGAAAGAAAATCCCCAAAAAGAAAATACTTTCATCATCATTCAACACTTTCACCACACTCATACATAATCACTGTCTTTGCAGAGGAGCTCAGATACGACAGCTGAGAAAAGTCCCTCCCAGCTGTCACTATCTCAGACCCCTCCTTTAAAGTGCAGGCATTGTACTTCCCATTTCCAGGACTCAAGTCCAATTAAATCAATTAACTGGTTTCCTGAATCCCTTCACAAAATGTTACCTTGCTCACACTCCAACAGATCGTCATGTCCCAAAAACCATTCGTCTCCATTCACTCCTATCTAACACGCTCACACATGCTTGCTGGAAGTCCAAGCCCCTCGCCCACAAAACCTCCTTTACCCCTTCCTCCAACCTTTCTAGGACGACCCTACCCCGCCTTCCTTCCCCTACAGATTTATACGCTCTCCAAGTCATTCTACTTTGATCCATTCTCTCTAAATGACCAAACCACCTCAACAACCCTCTTCAGCCCTCTGACAAATACTTTTAGTAACTCCACACCTTCTCCTAATTTCCACATTCCGAATTTTCTGCATAATATTTACACCACACATTGCCCTTAGACAAGACATCTCCACTGCCTCCAGCCTCCTCCTCGCTGCAGCATTTACAACCCATGCTTCACACCCATATAAGAGTGTTGGTACCACTATACTTTCGTACATTCCCTTCTTTGCCTCCATGGATAACGTTCTTTGTCTCCACAGATACCTCAATGCACCACTTACCTTTTTTCCTTCATCAATTCTATGGTTAACCTCATCCTTCATAAACCCATCCGCTGACACGTCAACTCCCAAATATCTGAAAACATTTACTTCTTCCATAATCCCTCTCTCCAATGTGATATCCAATTTTTCTTTATTTAAATCGTTTGATACCCTCATCACCTTACTCTTATCTATGTTCACTTTTAACTTTCTACCTTTACACACTCTCCCAAACTCGTCCACTAACCTTGCAACTTTTCTTTAGAATCTCCCATAAGCACAGTATCATCAGCAAAAAGTAACTGTGTCAACTCCCATTTTGCATTTAATTCCCATAATTTAATCCCACCCTCTCCCCAACACCCTAGCATTTACTTCTTTACAACCCCATCTATAAATATATTAAACAACCATGGTGACATTACACATCCCTGTCTAAGACCTACTTTTACCGGGAAGTAATCTCCCTCTCTCCTACACACCCTAACCTGAGCCTCACTATCCTCATAAAAACTCTTTACAGCCTTCAGTAACTTACTACCTATTCCATACACTTGCAACATTTGCCACATTGCTCCCTATCCACTCTATCATATGCCTTTTCTAAATCCATAAATGCAATAAAAACTTCTCTACCTTTATCTAAATACTGTTCACATATATGCTTCACTGTAAACACTTGATCTACACATCCCCTACCCACTCTAAAGCCTCCTTGCTCATCTGCAATCTTACTCTCTGTCTTACCTCTAATTCTTTCAATAATAACCCTGCCATACACTTTACCTGGTATACTAAGTAAACTTATTCCCCTATAATTTTTACACTCTCTTTTATCCCCTTCCTTTATATAAAGGAACTATACATGCTCTCTGCCAATCCCTAGGTACCTTCCCCTCTTTCATACATTTATTAAACAAAAATACCAAACACTCCAGCACTATATCCCCCCGTTTTTAACATTTCTGTCATGATTCCGTCAATTCCAGCTGCTTTACCCCTTTCATTCTACGTAATGCCTCACGCACCTCCCCCACACTTACATCCTGCTCTTCTTCACTCCTAAACGATGTTGTACCTCCCTGGCCAGTACATGAAATTACCGCCTCCTTTTTCATCGACATTTAAAAGTTCCTCAAAATATTCCCGCCATCTACCCAATACCTCCAGCTCCCCATCTACTAACTCCCTACTCTGTTTTTAACTGACAAATCCATTCGTTCCCTAGGCTTTCTTACCTTGTTTATCTCACTCCAAAATTTTTTCTTGTTTTCAGCAAAATTTCTTGACAGAGCCTCTCCCATTCTTTCATCCGCTCTTCTTTTGCACTCTCTCACCACTCTCTTCACCTTTCTTTTACTCTCCATATACTCTGCTCTTCTATTAACACTTCTGTTTTGTAAAAACCTCTCATAAGCTACCATTTTTCTTTTATCACACCCTTTACTTCTTCATTCCACCACTCACTCCTCTTTCCTCCTGCACCCACCCTCCTATAGCCACAAACTTCTGCCCCACATTCTAATACTGCATTTTTAAAACTATCCCAACTCTCTTCAACCCCCCCACTACTCCTACTTGCACTAGCCCACCTTTCTGCCAATAGTTGCTTATATCTCACCCTAACTTCCTCCTCCCTTAGTTTATACACTTTTACCTCTCTCTTACTTGCTGTTGCCATTTTCTTTTGTCCCATCTACCTTTACCCTAACTGTAGCTACAACCAAATAATGATCTGATATATCCGTTGCCCCTCTATAAACATGTACATCCTGAAGCCTACTCATCAACCTTTTATCCACCAATACATAATCCAACAAACTACTTTCCTTACGTGCTATATCATACCTTGTATATTTATTTATCCTCTTTTTCATAAAATATGTATTACTTATTACCAAACCTCTTTCTACACATAACTCAATTAATGGTTCCCCATTTACATTTACCCCTGGCACCCCAAATTTACCTACTACTCCATCCACAACATTTTTACCCACTTTAGCATTAAGATCCCCAACCACAATTACTCTCTCACTTGGTTCAAAACTCCCACACACTCACTCAACATTTCCCAAAATCTCTCTCTCTCCTCTACACTTCTCTTCTCCAGGTGCATAAACACTTACTATAACCCACTTTTCACATCCAACCTTTATTTTACTCCACATAATCCTTGAATTTATACATTTATATTCCTTCTTTACCTGCCATAACTGATTATTCAACATTATTGCCACTCCTTCTTTAGCTCTAACTCTATTTGAAACCCCTGATCTAATCCCATTTATTTCTCCCCACTGAAACTCTCCTACCCCTTCAGCTTTGTCTCACTTAAAGCCAGGACATCCAGCTTCTTTTCATTCATAACATCTACAATCATCTCTTTCTTATCATTCGCACAACATCCACGCACATTCAAACATCCCACTTTGACGGTTTTCTTCTTCTTCTTTAGTAAGCTATACAGGAAAAGGGGTTACTAGCCCATTGTTCCCGGCATTTTAGTTGACTTTACAACACGCATGGCTTACGGAGGAAAGATTCTTATTCCACTTCCCCATGGATATGAAAGGGAAAAGCAATAAGAACAAGAACTATTAAGATAAAATCAAAGAAAACTCAGATGAGTGTGTATACATAAACGTGGACATGTTTGCGTAGTGTGACCTAAGTGTAAGTATAAGTAGCAAGACGTACCTGAAATCTTGCATGTTTATGAGACAGAAAAAAGACACCAGCAATCCTACCATCATGTAAAACAGTTTCAGGTTTCTGTTTCACAGTCACCTGGCAGGATGGTAGTACCTCCCTGGGTGGTTGCTGTCTACCAACCTACTACCTACATATATATATATATATATATATATATATATATATATATATATATATATATATATATATTATATATACTTACGTGTGTGTGTGTTCTGTTCTTATCAATATTAAAATGTATTATTATTATAATCAGATATTAAAATGTAGACGTTTAAATATAGCGATTGCTGCAGTAAGTAACCAGCCAACTTATGGCATATTAATTCCATGCATTTCCGGCATGTCAAAAAAGTATTCGATTCTGCAGGTGAATGGCTGGGCGTACTCACAAGGGACCCTTCACTGTGATGGGTTCTCGCTGGAGCGACTGAGGATGTGCCTACAACAAGAGTATGGGCATCTGGCTTCCCCGGCCTTTGTGTATTCCTTGGGTATGTTGAGACACAACGTGCGTGACTACAAGGATGCCCTGGTATGTATAATGAGGTAGTTACAGTTTCGTTAGCTCTTCTGTGAAAAGTACTCCTTAATGAATCCTAGCTAATTAGTGCCAGAGGACAGCTTCAATATTTTGGTTTCAGAGCTTTTCGCCAACATTAAGGCACCACCTTTGAAGGGGAAATAATTCTTTTCTTTATGAGGTTTTTTTTATCTTGATTTAGCATATTTCCAGGGCCCACGAGGAGTGTTATCCTACTCATTGAAGGCTAATAGCAATCCTGGGCTGCTGGTGGCCCTCAGGGAGGCCGGAGTGACCATGGCCACCACCGTTAGTGGTAATGAGGTGCTCATGGCCCTTCATGCTGGTTTCCTTCCTCGTCAGGTCATCTTGAATGGGAACGGCAAACGCAGGTTAGTGAGGTTTTTTTCTAAGGGTGCCCCATTAGTTTGGAATCAAAAGAAAAGTTTTCATTAGTGCTATTCGCCATCTACCTGGAGGTTGGGGTCAAGGCCCCCGTGGCCCAGTCCTTGACCAGGCCTCCCGGTGGATGAGAGCCTGATCAACCAGGCTGTTACTGTTGGCCGCACGTAATCCAAGTACTGACTGTTAATGACATTCGCCGTGTACTTGTTGACTGGATATATAGTCTGCATTCGCATTTTAATAATGGTGTCAATGTTGTACACTTTCTATGAACAAAGTTTTTTACTGTTGCCTTTTTTTTTCTATTTTTTCCTATGGTTCCAAACTTATGGGACGCCCTATATTTTGAGGTAAACCAGGACGGGTCCTTTGGCATGATTTTCAGTTGACATTTTTTATTGTGCGAGTGTTGCCATATCATAGAAAATAGTTTTTCAACCAATATACCCCAAACTTAGGAATATTCAGAGTTGTTTATATATATTCTGTAAAAAAAATCCAACCTTAATCACAAGCAGTAATAGAGGTTCAATGGCATTTAATTAACGTAGGAGTTCAAAAGTAGTTTATAAGTCATTAAATATATTTCTTGAGACTACGCCAAAAACTATAATAATAATTATTATTATTATTACAATACCAACAGTTTAAACCAAAGTACAACAGCCAACATTAACCAGTAAATCTATCTCCATCATTATTTCCGTCATGGGGAAGCGCAAAACCAGTATGGATCATACAGATATCATGGCCTAAGGGAGGAAATTTATCATACAAATGAAAATTTAATTTCTGCAAAAAATATTAACCTGGATTTTTTTTCAACCAGCTTAATAAAAAAAATTATCCATTTGCACGTTAGCTTATATGAAGTATTTTATTCAACCTTGATGCTGGTGCAGGCTCTTGATTCAAAGAACTGGAGGCATTCTCTCCTTGGATTAAATTTGGTTACCTTCTATTCCCCAAGAACTGCATGACCAATAATTATTCTTATTCTTATCAAAAGAAACGCTATACCTACAAGGAGCTGTATGACCCTTGTAGGCTTAGCGCTTCCACTTGAATATCATATCCTGACGGGCAGGTGGGAGGTGGAGCTGGCTGTCCGCCAGGGAGTGCTCCTCAATGTGGACTCTGTGTTCGACGCCCAGCTGCTGCTTGACGTGGTACGTGAAGTGGGCGTGCGGGCGAGGGCACTGGTACGCCTCAACCCCGTCCTTGACGCCCACACTCACCCATACCTGGCCACGGCTCTTAGGGACTCAAAGTTCGGCGTGGAAGAGCGGCAGATTCTTCAGGTGGGTGCTGCCACATTCAGGTGCTCTGGAGGGCTCGCAGTACACTCAGGTGGTGATGGTAACTATGACGATGGTGGTAACGATGATGGTGCAGGCGACAGTGGTGCTGGTAGTGATAATATTAGTGGTGCTGGTAGTGATAATACTAGTGGTGGTGGTGCTGATGATTGTTACTGCGAGGTCCAGGACCCATATCCACAACATTTAGGGGCCCTATGGTGTGTAATTGCAGTGACCATTACGACTATTATTTGAACCATGAAAGTATTTTTCCATGCTGTTAATGAAAATTGTGCATTTTTCTTTGATGATGATAATAATAATAATCCCAAATGACTGCCGCTGCTACTCACAAAGGTTTAAGAAACAAATGATTAACGATATGGGGGTTCCCTCAGTGGCCGCATAGTCCACTTATCAGTAAATCAGCAACTGTGATTATCATAACAAGAGTAATAAAAGTAATCCTACACCATTTTACTCTGACAAGTGAACGGAAGTGATTCACCGGATGACCGAAGCGCCAGTACTGACTACATTGTTGAGGCTCTTTCAATGACAAGCAACATCCCTCAACATAGGGGCCCCTCATTGCAACGTTACGCAGATATTTTCTGTGGCCACGCGGGGAGCGTGTCAGAGGGGAAAACAGACAAATGCCGAAGCTCGAGTTCATGGTAAATTTCATTCGTCTTTTATAAACGAATGCTGAGAGACAGTCATGTGTGGGAGGACAGCTGTCCCACAACAGTGATTGAGAAGAGTAAGCCTACGTAATATGACAGGTGTGGTATCGACAAATTGGAGGCGAGGCAGATAGGCCGTCTCGTCTGGACTGCATTATGAACAGGACCAAACCGCAGCCCCTCATGCTGGCAGTGAGAAGAAAACACTAAATTAGTAGGGTTCCTACCGCATCTAAGGTTGAGAGATAATGATGCTTGATCCAAATCCTTGGTTTGAGAGCCTTTCATACAGGGTTTAAATGCAAATATGAAAGCAAATATGAAAGTCAATCCAAAGTTAAGAGATGAGCCCCTACTGGGGCTACCTTTCCCTCATCTCTAACAAACTCAAATAGGTTAATTAGATTCGGGCACGAATCAATACATCGTCCAGTTTTCATTTCCAATTTGTGAATTGTGAATTGTTCCAGCCATGGTATTGTGACTTTCACTCTTAATGCAATTAGATACACACCGTATTTAAAACAAATTCTTACACTAACATAGCTTTTGAAATCCATGCAGGTCCTGAAGGTGCTGGGAGAGAGTGGCCCCAGCGGTCATGTGGACTTGGACGAGTGTGTGGAAGTACATAAATATGTGAGCGTAGAGGGCGTGCATGTCCATGTCGGTTCAGCCATCACGCAGATTCAGGTCTATGCTAAGATGATGAAAGCCGCCTCCCTCGTCCTTCAGCAGGTAACTGAACTCTTTCTTCGTGGTAGCGAAATTTATAGCAAACCCTCCATAATATTAACATCTCCAGCGGCCTTATCTGAACTTTTTATTTGCAATTCTTGTCCCATCGATCCCAGAAAAAGTTTGATCTTCCATATATGAATCTAGAATTTTGTCACCCATTCTTTCTGCATCTATAGCCTACTACTAGGAAGTCCTGTTTAGGGTTTCCAATCTCATTACAAATGAATTTATTTTGGCAGTGTCCTCTTTAATTTGTTATATATCAAGGAGTCTGCCTCCATTCATAGTCTCAATATAAAATATTTTGGTCAGGTGTACTGAGTTAAGCTTATATCACCTTTAATATTCATTAAATGCTAGATTATTTTTCTTCATCCTCAGTTATATCTCGAAATTCTGTGTGGGTCATGTATCCTTAAGATTTCACCTGTAACTAGTTAAAATATTACCACAATGTTCAATTTCATTCCTAATGACTCGTATACTTTTTGGCGCTCTTCGTATTCACTTCATTTTTTTTAGACTGGCAAGTGTACTAATTATTCCAAACAAAGTTATAATCCTTTGAATCTGATTCCAAGGCCTTTCTAAAGATGGTTTTGTTGCTCAGATCCAGGAGTATGGTTGGAAGGCAGCGACCATGATCAACCTAGGAGGGGGCCTTAATGTTTTCTACGATCTACCAACCTCACCTGGATCGAAACCCATGACAGTAAAATCCTCGACTGCTTCCACGATGCCCCAGTCAGCAACCATGGAAAGACAGACCAATCTGAAAGAAACTGCGACCAGTTCTGCAATATCCAGCCCAGTGATGGGAGAAGCCTCGTCTTCGGGGTACACACCTCAGGAGCTGATAGAAACAGTGCTTCCATATTTACCTGAGGGGGTGACCCTAGTGCTGGAACCTGGTCGTTCCCTCGTCGCCTCTGCCGGTATACTGAAGATACTTAAAACGAGTATAATAAAAACACCGTTACTTAGTAGGGAAAGTATTATTAGCATTAGTAGTAGTAATAATGGAGTATTTTTTTGTGCAGTAGTAATAATATAATTGATATTAATAATATTATTGATATTAGTAAATTTTTATGATAGGTAAAAATTGGTAATGACAGGTGTGATGAGAACATGTAATGACATAGGTATGGTAATGACAGGTGTGGTAATGACAGAGGTGCTAGGGGTCAAAGCAAATGGTGGAAAAGAGTACGTGGTGGTTGACGCTGCCATGACGGAAGTGATCCGGCCTGCCCTCTACCAGGCCCACCACCCCATTACCTACGTCACTCCGCCAGCCCATCAGGTATCTCGCCTCATTATTATTGATACAACAACAACAATAATAATTGTATTTAATAACAATGTTTCAAGTCCGTGTTTTAATTTTCTAAAGCTTAGTGTGGGTAAGTTTTTATTCAGGCTCAATACAAACGATTTTTTTTTTAAATTGTCTTGTAAAGTGTGTAAATTAATCTAAGATAGCCCAATAAAATCACTTCTGTTGGCAGGACCTGCCTAACATGAGCCAGTGCATCAGGGTCCGGATAAAAGCCCTCAGTTAAATTATAAAGTAGGACGAAAGGATAGCTTGGGTTGGGTTAGACTAGGTGGCTTTTATCCTATGTTCTTCTAGGCCTCTTACAGTGCTCATCTGGTCTTATGATTTCATGCTGTGTTGCAGCCATTGGTGGAGGTGGATGTGGTGGGTCCCGTGTGCGAGAGTAGCGACTTCCTGGCCCGTCGGTGCCTCCTTCAGCGTCCTCCTGCCGTCCCTGGAGTGGCCCTCATTGTCTGGCTCACCGGTGCCTACTGCTCCTCCATGGCTTCTAACTACAACCTCCGCCCGCACGCCCTCGAAGTTATGGTTCATGGCCCCGAGAGTTACAAGGTCCTCAGGCGTCCGCAGGAGTTCCAGGATCTCCTCAGAGAGATAGCCTGACGGAGGTTCGAGCCTTCATCGAAGGAGAGAAGAGAAAGCAAAAAAAATATCTGTTCATTGCATGTAAAAACGCCAGTGTAAACGCACAAAACTCTCCATGCCAGGGAACGTCGGAAAACCGTGTTCTGCATTGATAAGCGTATCTTTTTTTATACACAAACATCGTTTATATAAATACGTTTTCTTATAAGTAAGGCTTGCAAAGATGATACTGCACTTGTATAGGATATTCCATTCAGTTGATAAAAAGTATATTTGAGGGTTCAGTGAGCCGCACGGGTTTAGTGCTTCATGTATAACATTTTATGTTGTATATATACGGTTTAGCGCTTCTTTTGATTATAATAATAATACATGTTGTATACC